>JAYMFX010282656.1:0-31648 GCA_036784945.1 Monocelis spectator
ATTTTCTGACGCTTGGTAGGAACAAATCGATATCCAAATATCTACTAGCAAGAGTCGTTACTCTATGGATACTGACTCTATGCGCAGCATATCGCAAATCGCCACGGCCAATCCAAAGTAACAAACAAAAATTTATTTTTGAGGCATGAAAATCCAAATTTCCCCTCAAATTCTATGGACATTCCAGCACCGTAGAAATTCCAATATGGCACCAGGCAGAATATAAATTCCTAGAATAATTTCTATGGAAATTAATTTGGGACCCTGGCTTGATTTTCCCTCTGAATCCATAAAAAAAATTGGGGCATAAAAATCCCTAATCCACTATTATTCCTCAATTCAAAATAGCCATAGATTCTCACCACTTGAGCATAGTCAGTCAGAACTTTGCCAGACGATACTCCCGCCGCCGCCGCCGTGGAATTGGCATTGCATGATGCGCCGGCATTGGCTTGCGTCTGCTGATTGGCGGAGCCGCGCTGTCTTCTACTAGATCTACCCCCATTGGAAGAGGAGAATTGAACCAAACCAGTCTGTAGAATATGAACAAACGCCAATCTCGAAGCTTTATATTGCTCCTCCTTACTGGCGAGCATTTGATTGGCAATTTGAATAGCCAGACGGGAAGCTTCACGCGGATAGCCGTGAAAATACAGGGCTTGACAGCGAGCAAAAAATATCTAACAAGGATTGAAATGGAGATTATCAAGATAATATGATTGTTGATTTAGAGTTAGCAATTCCTAATAATGTAAAACTAACCTCTTGTGAATCTTCCAACAGGCGAATATCATGAAGCAGGTCATCATCTTGAAATGTCATCACGGAGATATCCGGCAAAACAGGAGCATTGTCAGATATGGAGACAGAATCAGGAGCAGCATCGGTTAACTAACAGAAAATCACATAGAAGCTATGAAGAACAGAGAAAACGCACCCACAATGACTCTAGTAGAGAAAGTGACTTACTTGACTAGTAGACATGCTAACAGCCGAGGCTTTATTCTCTATCGCCACAGCACCCAATACGCTGGAGTCTCCACCGATACTTTCACAGAAGCCTTCACTACTGGATGAACTTGCACCGCCATCTGTATGTGGAGAGGCTCTCTCTTCACTCGAATGACGCCAATTATCTGCCGAGGGCACTGCGCCCTGTTGCAGACCCTCGGCAGCTTCTTCTAGCAGTTGTGAGGTTGCATCAGTCCCGGCGCAGAGGGAAGATACACTACAAGATTGGCTGGCGCTCTCATCAAAATCGCAGGATTCGGCTAAAATCGATAATTAAAAAAAATGAACTTCCATCCATTAAGGTGTTCAGGTTAAAATAATCTAGAACAAGTCAAAGACGTTTACTTTTAGATCCCTCCATTAAGGATGCGTCGGTGGAAGGTTTATTTTGATTTGATGGTGCTATCAGAGAGGGGTTGTTACTCAATCTGGACTCTCGCATACTCGCGTGTCTAGATCGTCTGCCAGAGCTGGTGCGCTGACGCGGCTTCGATGACACGTTACCAGCGGATGGTTTATTGGAACTGCTGCTACCCGACTGCAAAGCGCCATTCAAACTTTGAAAGGTCGATTGTGAAGGAGTCAGTTCATCCGTCTGTTGCACAACACTGAGAGCATCAGCGCTCGATATCAGCAATTCGGAGGAGACGTCAGTGATACCCGGGAGAGGATAATCATCCCACGTCAATCTGAAAGAACAAACAGACCAATACACAACGGGTAGGGAGCGGGTAGTTGGATAATTTTTGTAATCACATATTATTATTATAACGAAATGTGTAGATATTTATTATTCTAACCTGCAACAAATGTACGCCGGCTTAAAACCAGGGAATTTCTTTTTATTGTCTGCGGAGAAAAAGTTTGCCATCGAGTCAGGCGCCACACTTCCAGCATAAGCAGACACAGAGGTGGTTGATGACCAGGCGCCCATTTGCCAATTGTTATTGGTATTGTTGCCGCCTCGACCACCTCTGTTGGAATTTCTGGAAGCGCCGGCAGGTACTCCGCCAATCACACCGCCACCGGTGGCAGGACTTTGTTGAGCGCGCTGAGACACCATCTTTTCCAGGCCTCGTTGAGCCTTTTCCAGCGCCTGCTCATGATAAAACATGAGCTTACGCTTAAGCTCAAAGCGCTGTTCTTGTCCGAGGCGAGGGTCAAGCGCGGCCAATCTCCACAAATAGACCATCTCATCACAGAAGCTGGCGGCAGCGTGATGATTCTGCGCACTGGACGAGTTTTGAGAAGATTTACCAGGCATTGTGAGACTGAGACGAACAGCATACCACCAGATTACCACCTTCAGATGGAATGGACGAATAATATAACTATTAGAAATTCTTTTTTTGAGTCTGTGAAGCAAATCTTCTGTAAGGTACTTAGTTTGAGTTATCAACTAACCAGTTCCATCTCCAGAAGACAACACGTGACAATTTCGAGTAGTGGAATGGAATTGTTGTCTCTTCGCCTGAACATCTCCTTGATAATTGACAGGAGATTCCAAATACCTTCTGGTTCTTTACCCCTCAATGGTCGCAGCAAATTCTGATACTCTTGAGCAGCTGCGGGCAAGCTCGACGTTAAGAATGAAGGATCGCTAAATAAAATAATTCCTTCCTAATGAATCTCTCTCCCAAATAGGTAGGCTATTCATTTAATTGATAATTAGGGTTAGACAATAATACCTGTAAACAACAGGTTGAGGAACACAAAACTTTCCCAGTATTTTGCGCACATTTTCGAGAATATTTTCCTCATCAAAGCACCACGCAGCCACATCACCCAAACAACCCCCAGCTGTGGGATCTAAAGTAACAAACATAGCATATATGTAGTACTACAGTTAACCAATCTACAACAACCAGATGATTATAACATAAATGGACTCAGTAATACAGTAAAGCTATAAATATACTATGTATGTATGTGTACACATAGATAAAGCTTAATGTCTGCTGAGGTGAATCTTTAAAAGTTACACACATTCATTATAATATGACCTGCTATCAGACAGAAATTAGTGAAGGGCTATATGACCGAATTAATAATTCTTCAGTATACTACTCTAGGCAGGCATTACCACATACATTCATTGACTAAAAAGCAATTCAACTGCGGCTCTGTCATGAATTAGACAAAGCTACTACAGATAGAATTTGTATGGGAGTGTGTAGGCGTACAAAATCAATAAGAATGGATATGGATAGACTGGCAGTCAGGTGACTTGAATTTGTGGATCACTGGCAATCCAGTCTGTCCTGAATTAAAAGTTTTATGAGTTCAGTTATTTTCGAGAAAATGCGACTGCTTCCGACAATTTTCATCAAATATATTGTTACCTTTATACAGTTATAGGAAAAACGGTGATTAATTATCGATTTTTAAAACACACAAAGACCTGTTTAGTTGAATTTTTACACCGAAATAAGATAGATTTGCTTTAAAATAAAAATAAAATTACCAGGAGCTCCACGTTGCTGTTTTAATTCGTTGTTAGTGGAGACCAGTAGTTTATCAAGAATATCCTGAGCAGCGGGTAGAATCTGAAGCATAGGAATGAAATTGTTATGAATTGAGTTTCGATATTTGTCGTTTAACTAAACTAACTACATAGGAAGATGAGAAATGACATAAAGTGACTCTCCAGCTCATAATCCAGATGATACATTCGAGAATTGATAAAAGAATTCATCAAGATAAAACATTCAAGATAAACTGACGAATATTTAAAAGCAAATTCTTGTTTATTCAAATATTTGCAAGACGGTTTGATTCACATTTCAGGTTTATAAAAATATTGGATAAGAAAGCAAAATATTAATTTTTAGATTCATAAAGAAAGTCAAAAAATCCTAAATACCTCCGTTAGCTGCAGTTGGCATATAAGGTATTGAGCAAATTTCTGCAAATCATCTTTTGATAATTTGCTTAATGATTCTGATACAGGAGCTCGGAGCATCACTTGATCTGCCTCATGGATTCGATAAAGACAAACTGCCACCACATGTGAACACCAATTCTCACCATTGGAGCAAGTGCAGTTGCATTTGATAATTTTGCTCCGATCAAAACCAAGCGATACTTTATACACTCCAGCTGCAGAATTATTCTGCTTATTACTGCTGGAGGTTGAATAGTAGGCACCCCCAATTGCCTGGCTCAGAAGAAGTTGATTATTCGACCTACCACCACTGGCTCGATTAGAAGCAGTAGAATTCATTCCAACCCCACCTAGCCCAGTGGTATTGGACATACCAACAGACATGTTGTTCATTTGAGATAAACATCTTGTTTCAACAGAAGCAGTTAAATGAAGACCTACAATGTAAAGTATTACAATTAAAGATCAAGAAATTTCTCAGTATTATCTTATAAATGAAATAAAATGCATCATTAATTACCTATTTGCAAGCAATTTTTAACTGATTTTTGTTTGTACAGTTGCTCTCCCTTATTGAATTCATCAGGACTGCCACCAGCTAAGCAAGAGTATAAGCGAATATCTTCTTCATTAGTTGGAAAACTATAGAAAGCAACAAGTTTCTGAAGTTCTTCAGGAACAGGCTGCTGGTTTAACTCAACAACTTCAAAGGGAAAAGAGCTAGCTACAGCACGGGCACATAGCTGGAGTAAGTGATCTGGGCGAGAGGCTGAATGAAATAGATTATTGGATGTAATTATTAAATACGATAGTAATGTTTTAAAGTAAATAGATAGCTTTTTAAATATTAGCCATAAATTTTAATTGTATTTATTTGTGATGATAAATTTACTATCGTGTTTAGAATGACAATAAATAGAAATATATAACTATGAATACTTTAGTTTAGATTAATATAACAGTATAATGTAATAAAAAAGATTCATATTAGAACAATGATTTACATTAATACAGACCTGAAACCCTTTTAGAACTCTAAATTGGCACAAGCATATATTATCTAGGCCTTATCGTCTTAATTTTTTTAAGAATCAGATTTTTAAAATATCAGGACAGTAGAAATGGCATCAAATATTGTTGGCAGGTCTATTAATATTATAAAGTAATTGAAATTCAACATTAATTAAAAATAATGATAGTAGTGTTTGGGTTTAGTAAACTCATATTTAGAGAAAATTTTTCAATATACAGTCAAATTAAGTTATCTTTTCATATAACCAAAAATTTATGAATATATTCCAATAAATAGGTGCATTTTATATTAGTGGTACAGATACACTAAAGTTTCAATCACTGAGCTTTTTCAGGTGAATCAGTGTGTCCCTGAAGAAAAGTCAATGTATTAATACTTATACTGTAAATAAAAAATCAAAGCATATTGTTAAATAAGTCATTGAAGTTTGAAGGAAACATGATAGTAATAATCAGATCTGATTAATTCTATGAGTTGACAGTAAATCTGACATTGGTTGATCTCATAACTTGATCAAATAAAGTCACACTTGACAAGTATGACAGTCAAGCACACACATTTCATTGGTTTAATTAACTTAAATTTTAATTTGCAATGTATTCAATTGAATACAAATTTTGTATTCCATCTATGACAAATAGGGACATATATATAATATATTTAAGCTTAATAAGAAACTACTTGTTTACTCTAATGACCTTATACTTGAATATGTACATTGTAATTAAGTATATTAAACAATAAATATCCTATTCAATAGCATACCATTTGATAGAGCAGCATAAGAAGGACTACAACTGTTTTTTCGCCAACCCCTCCAATTGTTTACGAGACTCTCATTTTCACTCCAAGAACAAACAGAATCATCTTCTTCAAACTGATCACTGTCGGCAAATGAGAGATGGTCACCATCTATGTTGTTTTCTCCATTTTGCTGATGCATTTAAGTGATAGATTACGATGATGAATAAATGAACAGAAAAATAGCCTTCAATGTAGAAACGCCATTGAAAACAGCTGACGAAGTATTTAAATCACTATTTAAACACAAGCAACTTAGTTGCTTTGATAGCCTTATTTCTGAAACTTGTAAAAAAAACAATTTGGGTTTCCGTGTAGCGATACACTATTAAAATACAACTGATATATGTAGTGGGACTTAGTGCCCATCTATTAATTACAGAAACAGACTGTAATTTACAGATAATTCATACCCATTATATAATCAAATTTGCAATCTACAATTAAGTAAAGAGTGTCCTACGAAAACAATTTAATGTCGAATAAACGAAGCCACCATGGTTGAATTCTTGTGCAAATTAGTTAGAATTTTAATAATATAGGTATAGCTCGAGGACTAAGTAAATATCTTTTATTATTATTAACTTATATATTTATGAAATTGAAAATAAAACGCTTGTGCATGTTACTGGGACCAAAAACGCGCATTTGCAGTCACATCCATGTGTTCCATCTCCGGTATCATTTTCATACAATTATTTTAGCTGTAAATCCATCCGTCAATTACAAATTTGTAAAAAACTCTGTTGTATACATACTTTAAATGTTTTTAAGACTATAGGTATATAAATTAGATTTTTCGCCACATTTTTAATCTTCGATAAGAGATAATAATTAATTTAAACATCTTTCGATTCCTCGTTAACAAAAACAACCTGAATATGTAAATGTAAGAGTATTATTTGATAAAGTTTATGCATTAGAGAATACATAGAATATATGTACATACACAGATTATTTTGAGACTCATAGTGACAAATTATACTCATCACTGCTATCATTTTTACAAACAAACTAACAAAGTTATAAGCTATAAATTGTCATTCTGATATTACTTATTGTTAAAAACATAGATGCATAACGAGGAGATAATGAGAATCGCGACAATAAAGAGATACATATAAAGAATAAGTCTGGTGGGTATGTAAATTTATTTGATTGGTTTAAGAACTAAGATCTTCTTTTTTTATCTTTTTTTAAAGATTTCTTTTTGTGTTTGTGCTTATGATCTCGTTTCTTATCTTTTTTCTTTTTCTTCTGTCTTTTTCTATTTTCATCATTATTTGAATCGATGTTTTTTGTTGTTTCTTTCTGAACGTTTCTGTCTGGTTCCTTATCGCGTAAACTTGAATGGGATAATGGAGAATTACAATTCCGATCGAACATTATGTCCGAATCTCTGTGGATTTCTCGAGATGATTTCTCTTGATTTTCTTCATTATTTTCATGTGATTCCGATTTTCTAAAACGTTTCTTATCCTTATTTTTATCACAGTCAGATAACTGTCTTCTTTTGTCAGAAGGTGAGCGACTCTCAGATGAACTTGACCGTTTCTTGAACGATTGTTTTGAAACAGCCTTTCTTTCTTTATGTTTCTTTTTTCGTGTCGATTTGGGCTCATCATATTCTTTATCGTAATTTGATCCTCGACGGGACTGAGTTGTTTCACAATGAACTTCCTCATCGGAATATTTACTGTCACGTGATTCATGACGTGGTGTCTCAGGAGAGGAATTAGAATGTTTTGACGATTTCAATTTAATGTCTCGAGTTTTCTGAAGTGTTTCTTTCTTAGAAGATTTAGATTTCCGCTTTAAGCTATTCGAGGAAGGACTGTCAGATAATTTATCATCTAACAAGTCATTTTTATAATGCCTTTGTTTATCTTCTGATTGATCATAGTTGCGGATTTTGGGGGTTTCTGTTCTTAAACTACTGCATTCTCGGTTCAGTTGACTACACGAATAATTTGCTGAAGATTTCGATTCACCAGGCTTCTTTTCAAGATTACGACTTTTTTGTGAATAATGTTCTTTTCGTCTTTTAGGAGAGGGACTTTTATACGAGTCAGAATCGGAAGATTCGTGGCTTTTTTGAAAAATAGGTGATCTACTTCGAATGGTATTTTCATAAGAAATATCCTTTTGGTGAAACACAATGCAAGGCTTTGTTGTGGGCTCTTGGCGTTCATTTTTAATTTCTCTGTGGAGATAGTCGGTCATTTGCACTTTGGGAGGATCTTTTGGGAAGAAATCTGTGATATGAACATTGGAAGAATCATTTCTTGAGTTATCATTGATAAACCCAATAGGTTTTACTTTCTTCCTCTCTAAATGAGTGGGGCTGTCACGACCGCTGAAATGTACACACAGAATTAATTACAATACCATAAATTTAGGAACAAAACAAACAACTCAGATAAGCAAACCCTTACGTGGATCTTATTCTTTCCCTGAGATCAAATTTGATATCAGGATGAGTTCGCTCCATATTCATCATGTACTTCCGAATATCCGGTGTCCTGAAACAAAAATTTCAATGCAAATTAAGAAGTTGATTAATTGTTTACTGCTTTGCTTACTGAATAACCGAATACAGTAGAGTTTGTCTCAATAATGAAAGTTCGATCCTAGTAAGTCATGTTACTTCCACGGAATAAAGTTACAAAAAACGTAGATAAATAAATAAACATGAAATAATATATGGTGCGTTTTTTCTAAAACGACTTGTTATTTTGAAAAGAACTCTTAAAATTTAAAGTGTCATTTCCTTTTTTCTCTACTAACTCAATTCCCTAAAGATGCTGTGATGCAAGAAATTTTGACAGTTCATTTCAAAAATACAATAATTCTCTTAGCTGATGATCTGTGTCTATTCTACAAACTTAACTACATATGCAAAAGAAATGTCAACGATAGCACTTATAATATATCCATATCAAAACAATAATAAAAAGCTTATGAATCACTTTACAAGACAATCTAAATAAAGATAAACAACAGTACCCAGTATTATTAACAAAAACAGATGGGAATTGAGTTAGGACAGTATTTTTAAGATTTGTCACAATCTGCATTTGATATAAATAAAAATAATAAAATCAATGCCTTAAAACTAAATGCTAGTCAGCCTAATGCCATGGACTGAGTTATTACAGTGTATCCTCGATAATCCGCCATCCTCGGGACTAGCAAACGTTGGCGGCTAATCGAGGGTAGATTGTACATTTTTATAAAAACATTTATCAATTCGACATTAAATAACCAACTGTGTAATTCATTTCTAGGTATTCACAATATTGAAAAGCAACTGGGAGTCCTAATTCTTACCGTATTGAACAGCACCGGTCTGGAGAAACGGAGAATTAAAAGGGAAAATGATATGACACTGCAATGACTAAGGGTCTACAATATGTATATCCTATTGTTGAACTATACAGTGTAATAATACAGGAGTCAAAACACGACCGATCACACGCAGGAGCCAAACTTAAGCTCTCTACACCTCGAAGCCGAAGATTGGCTCCTGCGTGCTATCGGACTTGTAGTTAAAAAGTGTTGGCTTCTGCAGAAAGTAGAATGGGGGAAAATAGGTATTTTTGGACATTTTAAAAGCCTGAAACTTGGAGAAAAAGTAAGGAGTAGTGTAGAGAGCTTAAGTTTGACTCCTGCGTGTGATCGGTCTTATTAACTATGAACAGAGTCGCTCTTGTTAATGGTCATGCTTATTATATCGTCCCGTAAATTTATGGAAGTTGTTTTGTTGATTTCTTCCAGTTCTCTTAACCTTTCTTACTCGTCAAGATCCAATTTCTCTGGATATCATCGAGTTTCACTTTATTTTGGATGATGTTCCATTTTTACACAGTAGGAATTGAAAGAGTTTATTCTTTTAAAGCTTAAAGTTTGTCTGTATAATTATAGAAGAGTAACAGACGTAAGCATTAGAATTAATAATCAATAAGTATATAACTATGTAGAATTAGTTTACTTAGGAAGAGACAATCCGGATCCATCGTCCGGATTCTTTATAACTCGAAATGTCAGATTGATTCGGGAATTCTTGTCATAAAAGTCTTTAGGCACGCTATGCTGAAAAAAGAAAAGACTCAATGTTGGCATTGTTATCTGACAAGTATTTATTACTACAGTAATCAAGGAATGATCACATGTTCTTCAAATAAATCTGATCTTTTCAGGTTTGATTTCAAATATTTAACTGTCAACATATATTTGTCAAATTTACTCAAATCTATGTTAAGTAGTATAATATCATAACATAATACACAGAATTATGAGTAGACTCGATCTAATCAACGCGAATATGGTCATACCAGCCAATTCTCTTGCATGGATCCCTCCATTATAAGTAAACTGCCATGATTCAACAAAAATCGAAACCGTGCTCTCGGCTTTGCGCCAGGCCGTCTATCTGACTTTAAGCAAACTTCAAAAGGTCGCACACTGCCTAGTGATACGGATGATATTGTGGCATAACGACCAAGAGACGGTTCATCATCGGAATGCCAACCGATAGAATCTCGACCAGTTCTGTAGAGGTTACACATCACACTGTTAAATTGCACATCTGGAATGAGATGCATTTAATTTGTATTCAGTTTTACGATAATTTACTGAGACTATATTTAGCTTCTGTGGTAAATCTTTACCAAGATAAAAATTTGAAAATTACTTGTTGTGTGTGAAACCCTTTCATGCAATTCTAATAATTTCGAATTCCATTCATTATTTCCCTTCCATATCACTTTTGAATAAGTATATGGCAAACCATACCAGCAGGTTAAACGAGGCTCTTTGTAAGATTCATTATTTTTGTTAAATCCTTCCCTTTGTTGCCAAGGTAATTCATGCTGCAAATATTTCAGGAGTTCATCAGCTTCATACTTCTCCAAATAATTACTATAGTATTGAACTCTGAAATTTATGAGTTTATATGTAAACATTATGAATAAAAATAATTTATCCTGAATACAGCACAGACAATAAGTATTAAGCTATTATATATACCTAGCAGGATTTCTGTCTCTTCCTCTTGGTAATTCATAAAAGCCTGTTTTTCTAAAAGTAGAATTCAATTTAAGTAAACTATTAAATGAATTAAATCAATAAAGCATCAACCAAAAATAACCTTCCCCTTTCCATTCTTCTATAGGGCCATCCATAGTGTGTTTTCCACTCTTTTCCTGTCTGCTTTGTGGTTAACCTTCCCTCCTTCCAAAATGTATGCTTGAATAAATTTATAAACTTCAAAAAATGTTCTAAAAACCCATTCAATTCTTACATTATATCCACAGGATTTTCAGGCAACTCAAGCTTAACATATGTAGCATTTGACATATTTTGAATAAAATTTCTAAAATCAAAATTAAAAATGATTAGATTACTAGTCATAGGACTATAACTGTTAGAAAAAAATTCCATTTAGAATCTCCTAAAATTCATAGATGCATAGAATGCATGAATGAAGTAAAGTCAACTGTTTCAATGAGAAAGCCTGATGCATATCTTTAATAGAAAAGCATTTTAACATAGTGTAAGTATATAACACTTTTGCAATCTCTATACAGCGCTATACAATATTTCATTTCCAAGAGTACATCCCGAGAATATGGGCTGAATTTCTTATAATTGAAATAGAAAGCATTGGTAATTGACATTTATTTATTTTAGGCAAGATGATAATAACCTATTACGTTAATTAGTCATAAATAACTACACTACTGTCAAGATATTTCAGAATGAATGAAAATGAATTCAGAGTTATAATTACTCAGAAAATCAAAAAGAAAATACAGTGCAAATAAAAATGACTAGGTATAGTAAATAGTATCCAGGGTTGCCACTGATTTTGCTATAAAAAAATCGAGTACAGTATTAAATTTTGAGTACACTCAATACAATAATTAACAGTTGAAACAGAGGATATTAGTGCTACATAATAAAAAAAATTATTTTAGAATAATGTATATGTGTTTAATATGTAATGAACAGAGTTAACAGTTAAAAACAGGGAATTAGCATTTTAGAATAGTCCTTCCTGAATGTCTTTTGTTTTTTTGCTGCACATTCAAGGACTCTTCTTTCCATTTCCTTAACTTCTTGGATAGCTTCAGATTTTCTCTTTCTCAAGGCCTCTTCACGTGAAACCTGGGCTGTCTTGGCAGACTGTTTCTTCTCAAGATATAGTATCATTTAAATTATCCATGTTTATGAGTAAAAATTTGGGTAAGAAGACTTTAAGATAACTCTACCAATCAGTAATCACAATACAATAAAATGAAAATAATTAAGAATAAAAGTATTTAATTTATTAACATGAAATGTACACAACTAACAGTTTATGGTCATATCAAATAAAAATTTTCACCACAAAAAATATTTTTCTCTGACCAATTATCCAAAAAATGCATTTTATTATTTTTTGAGGACATATTCTAAAATTGGAGGGCAAAATCTATAATTTGAGTATATTTGAGTACAAAATGTTAAATTTGAGTATTTTTGAGCTGTACTTGAATTTCGAGCATGGGTGGCAACCCAGAGTATCACAGTGACAAGTTATGCTACAATCTATATGTGAATGCTATTGATATGTTTTCAATGAATAATATGTAAGCATAGACAAATATATATATATATATGCCTCCCATTATCTAGTTGGCTAGTTTTCAATTTGCTCTTTTTATTAGTGACACTATTTTTTAGTAGATATAAATAGATCTCACTGTGAGTGTTACTAAAATAGCCTATGAGATATCCTCCCTTGGATTGCATAGTTAGCTTATAGCTATCTAACTAGACTGATGACTAAGGTAGACATATATAAGTGCACAATATAAATAGCTACATTATAAATATATTATAAATTATATACCTTTTCATTAAAAAAATAAAGCATGCCTTTTTCAGAAATATCCAACCCACTCTTTTAAATTGCTAACTATGTACCTGATAACTTAATCTTTTATTAAACTAAACTCTGATCCCACTTCTAAACCTAACCTAAGCCATTATAAAATATCAAACATGAAGTTATTATTTACTACCTGGCTGCTGCTGCTGGGTCAGCCAGCTCTAACAAAACATAAATCAGTTAAGTGTATTGACAGTTAAATGAAATAACTTCAAATGAAAAAGTAATTAGAACTGAAACAATATTATTTCTAAGATAATTAATATGCAGAAATTAACATGCTGTTGTAAACAGTTAAATTTTAAAAACATTAAAAAAAAAACCTATAAATCTTTTACCGCTCAAATAAAACAATTGTTTTCCCATCACCACCGGGATGTTTAGGCCTTGGAGTATATTAGTTAGTTAGTGCATTTAAAGTATAATCTAAGGTTAAGCATATGGTTGATTATGGGTTTGAAGTTATTAGTTAATTATAATCAACTTTTAAACGTTTAATAAAAAAACATTAAAGTTCAATTCGAATTGACGAATTCTTTTTTTAAAATTAATTTATTGTAAATGAGAATTAAAACCTACAAATAATTAAGGATATCTATGTGGGTAGCATACCTGCTACTATTTGAGTCTCCCGAAAGGCAAAAATGTATTCATTATGACTGAATGTATTTACTTATACATTTATATGATTGAACAAATATACATGACAAAGAAATATCTTTCAAGCGTTTCTAAAGCTGCTTTCGATTATTTACAGCTGTTGAAAATGTTGTAGCCATATGCTTGAAAACACCCTGCAAAACTTTCAAACCATCCTCTAATATAGCTTGGGCATAACCATCTAAAGAAATATAAGAATAAAATGGAATAGTTTAAAGAACAAATTATAGTAGGAACTGTTATGCATTATGCGTCTCATTATATATTTGATTTCGTTTGTGTATCCCTAACAAGAGAATAGTTACCAGTAAGTGCCACTATATATAATTTGGACTCTAAAGAGCATATTTTTACCTTTAGTTTTTACTTTAGATTGAATTCTGAAATTGATTTTGTCTTCTAAAGGATGTGGATTACAATAGCCACAATAATTCACCTTTTTGCTGAAAATCAAAAATGATAAAAACATCATTAACATGGATAAAGTCTCTACATTTCATTAAAATATTGTATTTTCACTGAATGAGTGATATATCGTTACGTTAAGTCATTCTGTTTAGAAATGAATTTGGAACCAAATGGTATTCTTACTTATAAGCACAGTAGAGAAATTAATCTTAAACTAAAAAAAGATGTTTGCATTAGAATTACAAATGCTATCAATTAACTGAACTAAGATGCGCCATCTCATTCTGCATTTATCAACTACGCAATCATACAATTACGCTGGATAAGATCTGGAATGACAATAACATCAGCAGGAAGACTAAAATTCGTTTGGTACAAGCTCCGGTTTTCCCAATTGCTCAGTACGGCTCTGAAACTTGGATAGTCAACATAACAGAACGGAAAAAGATTGATGCATTCGAGTGTTGGTGCCTGGCGGCGACTTCTCTGAATTCTGTGGACAGAACACCTTGGGAGCTAGCATCAGAGGCTAGATGCAATTTATTATTTAGAAGAAGAATTTTCAGGAATTTAAACATTCAGTCATCTTGTTATAATATCTTACAATTACTTTGCATGGGTAAATGCTGCGCTGATTATTAAAGATGGCATATAAAGATTTTTATTCTATTACCTGTTAAGAATGACGAATCTGAGCGCATTGCCTAGTGTGTGATCTTCTCCAGTAAATACAAATGTTCTCTCGTAGGGAGATAAAGAACCCTGATCAGCTTCAGATAATGTCAGACCAGACAAACGACCATTACGCTTGCAATGACTGCTAATTAATGCTGTTTGATTGTCTCCATCTTCCTGAAATTTAATAAATCACTCAATTCATTTTTACATGTTCTGTCCATTGTCCATATTTCCATTATTTCAATAGAGACTCACTTGCACTTGATTTTCAGAACTGAGAATGTCCAGGTAGAATTGACACTTATCAATGAGAATTTTATACGCTTCTTCCACAATTTCCTCCGGCAACAGAGCGCGAGTTGTTTCTATACTAAATATGAAATGGCGCGTATCCAAAGATATTTCAACAGAATCTTTAATATTGGGATGTTGAAGAACTTCTCGACTATTCATATCAATGCGCTCATTAACTACTTGCGCGTTACCTTCATTGTCAATCTAAAACATCAATAATTTTGTAACAAACACAGTAGAAACCACTGGACACACGGTATTAAATGAAGTAAATAAAAACCAACTTTAAGTACTTAAGACCACCATCACTTAGATTGTATTGAAATCCCAAATTCAGTGAAAATTGTAATCATAGTTTTACGTTGATTGGTTGATTAGAAAATAAACAAACAAAAATATTTTTTATAATTTTTTATTCTCACTTCAATAACTCCCTTTGTAAAACATGATTTGAGTTCTTGAGCATCTTCACCACTGACTGCTTTCAGCAAACGAATTTTAGGATGCAGTCTATAAAAAGCTGTAGCAACAGGAGAAAACTTTGCATGGTCACGACCAGTACCTTTAACAGCTAAAGCATTGAAACAGATTTCTTGGCCTGGCACTAATTTTGCCAGCAAAATAGGAGTAGATTTTTTGGGATCTTTAGGATCTTCAAAATAAACAACTGGGTCAGCTTTATCACTTAGAATGCTTTCTTGTTCACCTAAAGGAACCCATTTAACAGATTCACTAAAATGACAACGAAAAATATAAAACAATTAAAGAGAATTTTAAATATTAACTAAAAGACTAAATTAATTGATTTTAAAGCAATGCCAATCCAGTTGTACTGAGTTTTAGAATGCCTTCGAGATTCTATTATGTTGGCTAAAATCAAATCCTGCCTAAATTCCAAATGTTTAGATAATTCTTAGAAGTTCAATTATAAATGCCTATAAATCCAATCTTTGCATTCAAAAACTAAACATAATTCCAGTCCAAATCTTAATTTATTTCATATTGAATGGGTGTTTACCATTTCAATAATTACAATATTTGCTTACATAATATTATTATGTAATAAATTGTAAAGTACATATATATATGTTTAAATTGTTTACCTGGTAACAGAACTATTTTCAATTGTTACATTCTCTTTTGTAACCTTTTTACATTTAATGTCTAGCTCATAATATAAACATTTCTTTGGATCCATAAGAGATTTATCATCAACATTAGGTAGCTCTTCATCAGAATGATGTTCAAACAATCTGGGATCCACATTTAAAGGAATGAGACCAATTCTATGCGCAAGAACATCATCTGGTATCACTGAAGTGTTCTGTTCAAGATAAACTTTTTCAATAGCCATTGTAGGCACTTCTGCTAAAATAACCCGTCGGATAGTGTTTGCAAAAACACAATCTAAACCAGTCATATCAAATTCTATAAATTCAGATGAATGGGACTGTATGTTAATTTTTAATTCATTTATGAAAGAATCAAGTGTCCATGGCAGTTCATTTTTGGGTTTTTCTATTCTTTCAGTTTTTAGCTGGTTTAGAGACTGGTCATGAAGAAACAAGTCATCAACATCCATAGATTTATTCTTATCCTTTTTCTTAGTCATATTCCTGAAATTATATCAAACAATTTTAGTGAACATTTAAGGTTAGTTATTGTACAATAAAAGAAAGCATTATGCTATAGATAGACAATTTTGAATTAGAGTGAACTTGTACCTAGATCCTATGTACCTCTATACATAGGCACCACCAGAGGGGGTCAATGGGTCAAACTACCCCCCTTTTGAATGATGGTGCCTATTTCAAAAATAAAT
This sequence comes from Monocelis spectator, assembly GCA_036784945.1. Lineage (NCBI taxonomy): Eukaryota > Metazoa > Platyhelminthes > Proseriata > Monocelididae > Monocelis > Monocelis spectator. Next base: position 16,526 of record JAYMFX010282656.1, read on the forward strand.
TCATACTCCTAAGAAATACATGTTGAACTTGTACCTAGATCCTATGTACCTCTATACATAGGCACCACCAGAGCAGGTCTGGAATCCGTTGTATAATTTACGCCAACCCAATTCTCCTACCCAACTTGTTGTTCTTATATGGAAACGCAGTTAGCGTTTCCTAAAACAATTTTTGGGAGGATTTGTTTCCTAGAATGCATAGAAATGTCTCTATTGACTAGTAATTGTAGATATTTACTGTTTTAATGCATCAGTGCATTGACATTCCTCTCATGATGCTGTGATTTTACAGACTTTATACCCTATATGCTATAAGATCTCTATGCGCCACGCCATAATTTTCAATTCATTTTGTAATTTTACGCCAACTATGGATGTCGTAACTACTCTCAATTCCAAAATTGTACCAGAGGGGGTCAATGGGTCAAACTACCCCCCTTTTGAATGATGGTGCCTATTTCAAAAATAAATTCATACTCCTAAGAAATACATGTTGAACTGTAAATAGGCACATATATCAAGAAAAAACCACCCCCTTTTCTAAATCCTTGGTGGCGCGCATGCAAGCTTTGATTACTTATTACTTAAATGTCCATTGAAATGTCATATATAATCCCCTTATGGGATTTTAATTAATGCATGCATCATATATAATCAGGCATGATAATATATGCACAATATTTAATAAAACAAAACATTTTACCATACAATTAACAACAAAATAACATAATATGACTAATCTAAACTTAGTTCACAGTTCAACAGAGTACAAGTTCACCTGTTCCTGAAAATCCTGATACTGTTGACCATCCCTAATCTAATCTCCTCACTCACTTAATGCAGGAAGTATTACTCATAGTATTTATGAAGTGACTTGCCCAAACTATATCAGTTTTGCAATACATTGAGCAGCACAAAAACATTCAATTCATCCCAAAAGAAAGAATTTTAAAAATGTATGACATACACAGTAATGTGCGTATAGAGTGCTAACATAATTCCTAATTTATATACTAAATTAAAAATATTCCTAACAACTTATATTTAAGAAATATATTTCCTCAACTGTTTTGATAATGAATAAGAAATAAATATATAATTACTCCCAAAATTATATTTAGATAAACATGTGATTTAATATTTAAATAATGCCTAACATTTAGTATTATTTTAAAACAAAAAAACATTTTAACATCACAATTTCAATTAAAAATTCACAAGTTGGTTACTTTGAAAATAATTTATAAAACTTATAAACACCATTGCATTGATGTAAACATTTTGACAGTAATTCTTTGTTCTATAAAACAAATATTAGCTTAAATTTTATATAGTTATATTTTAACCATGTAAAGATTGATTTCTTAAATTGTTATAATCGTTCAAAATTAATACAGATTACTATGAAACAGATAACAGTTCTAAGCGCTGCTCTCAAAATATTTACCTCTGAAATGACAAATTGCACATCCTGGGCTCAGCGACAGCAAGAAGAAATAATAAATGAAAGAAATCAATTTCTGAATAAATGATTACTCATACTTTTAAAGTCTTTTGAAATATGTATAAATAGGTAAACAAAACTAAAAACGATTTTGCTATTTCATAAGATTCTGCTTAAATTTGCTAGCTTTAGCTTAAAATAAAGTTTAGCTAAAATCTTTATCTAACCTTGTTATCAAAGCTTCATATGTTTGTTAGCTTTAAGATAAAACATGATGTTCTTTGATTATCTTCTGCCTTTAACAAATTTTCTAGCTTTCTCTTAAAAAAGTTGAAGCATCGGTAGAGTAGCTTAAAATGGCTGAGTTTATTAATCTGATGGTTGGCAAAAAGAGTAAGGAATGTCGGCATAGAGTATGGTGAGTAATGTTTAGCTCAACTTATCAATTTTTTGTAAAATTAAATCATACAAAATATATTATAATAATTAGTAAAAATCTACTTCAATACAACAAGTTTATTTATTCTCCAAAGAAATTATAGAGTTGCTGTCAGATAATTCTATTGATGACAATTTTGAAAGAAGAGTGTGTTCTTTATCATTTATTCAAAAAATGGAAGTTAGGTACACTCATATTTTTATCAGATCCCCAATTCCAGGAATGTATATATTGCAAATAAAATAGGTTTTCATTAGTCAACAATCTTTAACTATAACTTCTATCCTCCTTGATAATCCTCTATCCACCTGTGACTTCAAGTATAACTTTACCAGTATTTGATATTTCAAGTATTTCATGACCAATGCATAAAGGATTCAGATTGTATTTTACCAGCAGATGAAGGAATTACAGTATCATACCCTTCAAGATGATTTCTGATAGAGACCCAATGAATGACTATACTAGTAACAAAATTTTAATAAGGTGCATTGTTCTTCTGCAAGACAATGAATAAGAGCATTCATTTGGACAGCTAAAAAGGAGATTCTCCTGCTTACATTATTGAGTAAGAGTGAAACTTAAAAACATACCTAAAGCTATTGCAGCAAGATGACAGCTTTTATTCATCATAACATATCAAAAATTTGAAATGATCAAGATGACTTTGATGATATCCTTGTTATTCAAATGATAATTATTTCTATATAGGCAATCAAAATGAAACTGCTAAAGAATAGCAATATTTAAAAGGGACTTAATTATTAATTCTTCTTGTGAGATTAATTGGCTGAATAACTTTTATTAAAATGTCTAACAATGACATTGTGATCCAAATATCTATTCATATTAAAGTTTTATAACATGTTAAAATGTTTATTCAATTTATAAAAGTTTTCTTTCCAGCAAGGTTTTTAAGTTGTTTCAACATGACCAATCTCTGCAACTGATCTAAAATAAAATTTGGGAATAATTATCATTATATAGCAATGTAAAATTTGAATTGTCTGCTTATGAAATACAATTAATTGAATTATAAAAAATAGGAAAAGTAATTGTAACACTATGATTGAACATATATATTTAAGAAATTAAATAATAATCAAAAACGGTATATCAATGGTTTTGCATTTGTTTTAAAACTTTACTCCATCTTTACTCAAAACGTAAATATATTTATTTGTCTTTAAGTAAAGATTATCCATATAAATATATAGGTAATTCTGCACCTCTTAAGACCCATACCAGGCGTGTCCTTAGTGAAAGAGTTTACCAATATTCCTTTTGTAAGAACATCATTGTTGCTTGCACCAAAGTAGTCTCCGAATGAAAATAGTTTCAAATGTGAATTAAATGTAAATCCAAAAATTTATTAAATTATACAGAAAAGATGTATATGTACATAGTAGAAAGGAGCGTAAGGAACTTACGTTTGGCTCCTCAGTGTGATCGGTCGGGTTTTTAAAAAGTTACGACTCCAGCTGTTTAAGTAATGTATATAGTAAACACTATTTTTGAACATATTTAGGCCACTATTTGAAAAGGTTTCGGCTCCTGCTGTATTTTAGTATTGACCCTGCCTCGACTGCCTTTTTATTACTGGACTTACTGTGTATAATAGTAATGTTTATTTCGAAAAAAAAATGGGAATCAGAGTTGTTATACATAAATTGGTAAAAATAAGTTGACAGCTGGAAGAACAAACTCCAATTTGAATTTTCCAATTATCTCCCTTCCCTTGTACATATTTACTTTGTTTATACATATCCTCTTAGCTTTACTTTATCTTTAAACGGGTGGTGGTGGGGAAAAAATAAGCTAATAATTTACTGATATGTTGTTATCATAGGACAACTCTATTCCTTGGTTGTTATCTGACCTGTAATCTGATGAATAAGATAATAATAACTTTATTAAACTTGAAATAATTCCTATGATTTTGTACATCAAGAATACATAATTGTGAGGACAAAATAATTTAAACATACTAAACATAGTTAATTAATACACAACAAAGATAAGGAATTATATTTTTTTTATAAATTTTTATTTTAAAGCAAAAGTACCCATAACTAATCACTAAATTGAGATTTAGCTAGAAATTTAAAATATCTTATTTTTCTTTTGACTACTTGCATATTATATCTATTGATATACCTAGAAAGTTTTTAATTGATTATGCACTTTATGAAAACTTTTGCCTATCATCAACATCGTTTAGAATTTAGCTTACAGCGAAATCTATCAACATTTTTAAAACCTGGCTGTGCAGTCGATTCTCGCTCAAACTCCATGTGCTTAGTCTTTTGAATACGAATTTTCAACGTAAATGAAGTTTTGAAACCTCAGTGCTGAGTTTAAAACCCATGGCTTTTTGCAGTAAGCTTCAACAGTACATTCAGTTGAAAGCGTTTGTAGGTTTTAACAGGGTTTTAGAAATGCGACTGTAAAAACCTTACTGTACAGCCACCCAATCTATGATCACAAGCCTCGTCCTCGACAAACCATGATAATGCGTCACAAAAGTACTAAATTAACAAAGGTTGATTAAATAACTAATTTGTTAGATAGTATCAACCAATAAATTGTTCGATGAATAACCTTAACACGAACCAGCAAATCAGCACAAGATCGGCTGTCAAATAGCCATTATCTTATTCATCCGTTTACCGGTCTATATATATCTATATTTTGCGTTTTGTGGTTTAAAAAATTGTGAGATAAATATTCTTTGAAATTCATTTTGTGTATAAAATTAATGCTTTCACTGTGACTTACATGAACTGTATTATGCAATATCAATCTATTTAAAAATTTAGTAGTATCTCCTTCAGTTCCATAGAGTCAGTAGACATTTTAAATGTATCAATTTATTGATACAGATTTATATACAATAGGTTGTTTAATATTTTAGTAAGTAATTGAACAATTGTCTGATATTGATACTGATAGAACTATAATTAATTGCCCAGGAACTAAATAATACTATATGCCTTGGAATTTTCAGCCATAACAGTTCAATTACTTAGAATTGAAGTTGCACAAATTAAAGTCATGTGTATCCGTATGAGTATTAAACTGGCAACCATATGATCAAGGGGAACCCTTGTCAAATGCCAATGGTTTTGGGTAGGACACAACTGCCATTGTTTAATTCATGCGAAATGCAAGGTTAACATTGCATACACCATACATTTGCATATCAAAATAAATGATAAGCCTATCTATGTTGATTGTGCTGCAGTGCAGTAAATTCTAAAAGTTAGGTCCAATTGGATCTATTGTTTAGCTAACTTTGAAACTTTGCTGTACAATAAAAATATACTAAAAGATGAGCCAGCCAATTTATGTCACATATTTAGTTACATTGTTCTGCTATTAGAAAATAATTATATAAATTGAAAAAATACATAATACTCAACTCAATATGTTTAATATCTAACTTTTATTTTTTACTTTTAGATGGATAATAATCATGATAGTGATAAAATTGAAAATGATTCTGAAACTTCATCACCTGATAAAAGAAAAAAATCATTAAATAAAAAGAAATCAACCAATAATGATTCATCTGGATATAATGGAAGTCATTCTTATTCTCAATCAGGCAATAAATTAAATTTTAAACAAACCAATCAATTAAAAGAGAGTCATGCAAACTCAATTTTTGGAGTGTCATTTAATACAAGAAATAGAGATTGTTCTTCATCTCCTTTGTTATTTGCAACAGTTGGGGGTGTTAATGTAAGATATGATTTATAAATTATGCTAACCATTTTGCATGAAAATGAAAGTATTCCTTAGATATAAGATGTATAAGCTACTGGAAGATACCTGTCTGCAAAATTGTAGGATTTTATATTTCTGGCCAATAGACATTTATTTACTAGTTACTTCAAGTAACAAATCACTTATGAACAAACATTAATTTTATAAAGGAAACTTTTTCCTTTGCCCTTATTCTGTGCTTCTGTCTGACTATTTAATTGTCCTTTGGAGTGATAATTAATCTGCAACTGGCCCTAGCATTAAATCACTCTTAGTTATTTGTATTTAAGGATTAAAATTCCAATAATGTAAAGTTGTTGTTTTAAAATTGATACATTTATTGTTCAAAAAATATTTTTCTTAAAACTTACTTAGCTACAAACAAAATAATTCATATTTAAATATTATTTTAATCCCAGAAAAGTTTATTTTTATTAGCCTGTACTGTCTTTCCAATATTTCACCATCACCATTACTTTTACTCAATGAACTATATATTAATGAAAATATACTGCTTTATCTCGCATTTTAGGTCAGCATTTATCAATGTCAAACTGGTGGGGAGGTCACTTTGATACAGGGCTTCGCAGATCCCTCACCCGAAGAGGATTTCTATTGTTGTGCCTGGTCTTACGATATTATATCATGCCAACAAGTGATAGCTGCTGCAGGAAAGCGGGGAGTGATTCGCATTTTGTGTCCTTCTCTCGCTATCTGCAAACAGAATCTAATTGGACATGGAGAGTCAGTGAATGAACTAAAATTTCATCCTAAAAATCCATCTCTTTTATTTTCTTTCAGTAAAGGTAATAATTTTTATGGAATTTAACAATGTTTGCATAGTTTCTATTCTGTTAGAAATTGTAATTAGATAGTCCTATTTAATAAAGAATAATTGAAACATTATTACCATGCTCATTACAGATTATAACATTCGTCTATGGAATATCAACACAGAAGTTCTTGTTTGCGTGTTTGGTGGAGCAGAGGGTCATCGGGCAGAAATTCTTCATGGAGATATTAATCTGGCGGGTACCAAGATGCTTTCCTGTGGTATGGATCATGCAATCAAAATATGGCGCCTTGATTACAAAGAGTTAAAGAATACTATTGAAAAGTCGTTTCAATATGACCCCATTCGTAGTAAGAAGTGAGTGCTTTTCAGAATACAATTATTTGAAAATAAAAATATGAAAAAAATAAACAATTTTTATGATTGAAATTTGTCCGTAATATGCGAGGTCTGATGATTGAGATAGCTATCCGTTACTTGAAGGTTCCTCTTTAAAGTGTAATTAATGTGTATATTATGTACAGATATACTGAAATTCAAGTTAACAGTTAAAAATAATATGAAATAGGATTCAACAAAGCTTAAGTGCAGGAGTGAAAAATCCTTTATACCGGAATTAAAGGCTTAAGTATAAATTTCTCTGTACATTTTTACATTTCCGCAAACAGTCGAAAACGTCTGATGATTTCTTTTAGACCCTTTGAAACACTTCTTCAGCACTTCCCAGATTTCAGTACTCGGGATGCGCATGGAAATTATGTCGATTGTTGTCGATGGTTTGGCAATCTCATTATTTCAAAATCGTGCGAAAATTCTCTCGTTCTATGGAAGCCGGGCGATCTCGACTCAAGTTTGGAATTGAAATTAGGAGATACGAAGATCAGCATTCTGCATCAATTGGAGGCAAGAGAATGCCAAATTTGGTTCATCAGGTTCGACATTGACTTCGAAAATAAAGTGAGATTTCAATATAATACAAATAAAAATTTCACAAAAATACGTCTCCACAATTCCAGAGATAAAGAAGGATAAAGATTGTTAAACACAATTGTTTTTCATGTCATGTAAATGATATTTTAGATACTGGCTTTGGGTTCCAGTACTGGGAAACTTTATCTTTATGATTTAAATTCTGAGGACATTTTCACTTTGCAGTAAGTATTAAATAATCTTTTTGTTTAATCAATAAATTCAATTTTACAGACTTTGTTAAACCTAAAATTTATGCGTAATTGTTCATTTTATACCAGACAGCTATACTTTAATAAGTACTATACAGTATATAGTAATTACCTACGTTTTTAGATATTTTTAGCACAACATATCAGTGTTAATTTTCGAATTTTAGACCGCATGTTTTGAACGTTACAAGAGGCAATGGTGCTGTCAGACAGACTCATTTTGGAAATAATGGGAAAACGTTACTTTGTGTTTGTGACTTTGGTACGATTGTAAGGTTTGATAGAGAGTGACTATGTGCATTTATGTTACGAGTATTTCTAATCAAGTTCTCATTTTTTTATGATTTTTTATCAAATATATTTATATAACCTCTCTTCTTTTTCTAATTTAATCGCAATAAAGTATTTCGATATTACTCTTATTAAATGTATCAACATAAGCAAAAATCTTTATTGATTACAAAATTTACTCGATGGTTCAGGATCATAACAATTTAGTCCAATGATCTGACATTATGCGAGGTCTGATGATTGAGATAGTGTCCCGGTACTATCAAAGATCCGAGATAATTTTGAGAGCCATAGTCCTCCAGTTATATTCATAAATTCCAGCCTATGAGCGAGCATTCAAATTAACAACAATGGATCGCCCATAAATTATGAAAACGCTAAGAGATACTCTCCTCGATTCTAAGTTCTCAGTTAATAGAATGTATTAGTTGTTATAATATGCAACAGAGAATTGAGATTTATCATTCTCTTTAAAGGATACTTCAACTTCCATGTATAACGTTATGACGTGACAATTCAATTTACAGTGTGAAGAACAAATTGATAATTTTAATGGATACCATATCCATGTATACTGAAGGTTAGTATAATAGCCTTGCACAATAAGTATTTTATGTCTAGGATTTGTTTGTGATCTACGTAGTTTTTTAATACTCGTATAAATTAATTTTATCACATAATTTGAAACTTTTGAAAAATATGTCGGGGAAATTACTTTTTTAAGAGTAATTTTAAACTTACATCTTTTTATTAATATAGCTTTTTGTAATATGGGATTCAATTATTTTTTTATTCATTCTGCAATTTTAAAACAATTTCTTCCTTATTCTTCTAAATGTTTTATTCATTGAGCTTATTATTTAAAGAAAACTTATAATAAATATAGTAATTTTATGTTGATTGTTTCCTTTTGGGTAATTATTAAACACCAAATAAGATATATTTCTTGATTTAATTTTGGAAATTTATCACAGTATTTTAAATTTTGTTTTCAAAGTCATGTGAATGAACAGAATTAGTGTGCAAAACATTCCTGCAAAATGTTTTTTACAAAAATATTGGAAAAATGTAACAATCCTAAATTAATAGAAGTATAAGATAAATAATATTAAGCATAATAACTTAGTTTGAATTCAACTGCACATTCAGAAAAATTATTTTGCTTCCTTCCAAATCCAGTTGGTTTGGCTTTTTTACCTTTATACAGAACCTGATGAAAGCATTATAAAAGTAAAATAAACTAAAGAATTGGTAGATAAATAAATGTATTTTAATGTCAATCCACATAGATCAAAAAGTCTTTATTTCAATCATAGTTCAATATCTTTTAATTATACATAATGAAATTTAATGATTTTAATTTTAATAATCAGACAGAATCAGTAAGTAAAAATAATCAGCTTTAATATCTTATCTTAAATTTAATAAATTTTACTTAATTAGCCTAGCTATGATAAAAATTATTTTTTTTGTCTAGCTAAACATTAAAATTATCAAAGATCTAATCTACCTAAATAAACTGTTTTTCATGAATCAATTTAGCACACTTTCATAAAAAATAAGAACAATTTAATAATAATCCACAAATATTAATTATTTTAATACTGAATAAACTTCTTTCATCACAAGAGAATAAGAGTCAGTAGATTTTGAAAATATCTTTGTTCATGCAGCAATCACAATGCATCAAAATTAGGAAGTTCTCTCATAGCAGCATTGGTAAAATTGAAAAAGAAAAGAGCACAATGCTGCAAATTTTATTATGTAGTAATTTCAATCACAATGCAATTTTAAGTTTTTTATTGTTAATATTATCATTATTACGCTTGCAGTAAATAAGCTAAATATTGTTTTATGTCTACCTAATATTTTAACAAGTAGATAAAAAAAACTACTAGAGAATTTTTAAAAATACAATTCTTTAGCCTTACTACAAATTGCATTAACCCTTCTAATATTAGGATTTAAAGTTCTTTGATTATTATCATTTCAGAATTGGAATTTATATTGGCTGTCCAATGGGTGAAAGGGTCAATTAAAAAAGATTAAACTCTTTTTGTTAGAAAATAATGTTGATGGATTTGTTTATAGAAACTCTTACTGGAGCTGTCTTTGAACTGAGAGTTTCACCATTTGAAACTATCATGTCAGTCAAAGCCAAAATATTCCGTGTGGAAGGTAAATCTTGTTTTACATAACTTAGAAAAGCATTATAGCTAACATTTGAATTTGAATTTTAAAAGAATTATTTTTTATTATTATTAGGCATTCCCATGAGTCAACAGCATTTGATCTGGCAGAACAAAGAATTATCTGATGAATTGTCTATTCGGGACTATCATATTCCTGACTCTGCCAGTCTAAAGCTAGTTCTGGGTATGCGAGGAGGACCAATTAATACTCGCCGCATCTCCTATGTCACCAGCTCTGATGCTGGAGGAAAGGCATCTGCTGGTGGCAGTAGCAATGGAAGTGCCAGTGTAACCCCACCACTCACTACCACTTCTTCCAAGATCATCCTTACTAGACATAAAGGAGATTCGGATCACAATACTCAGACTGGGAAACCTCAGGTGTTGTTTGTGTTTAAAGAAGGCGATGAAATCAACTTTTTGAGAATGGTTGATCGGTAATAATAATTCTATCCATACAGTACCTATTTATTATTATTCTGACCTAAATTCAGCATGGCCATAAATTGCTTGACCGTGTTATATTAACAGTGGTGATGGAACTTTGACACCCGATGCCATTTCGGCCAATTCTCATCAGGATCGCCTGTCAATTGGAGGTGTCGTGGAGGACTCTGACAGTGACTCATTCATGCCCAATCGCAGTCAAGGCGCCTGCGCCGCCAATTCTAAAGTGAATCGATTCAGATCCACTGCCGCTTCCAAATTGATATCTACTGAAGAGGCTCATCAGGAAGAGAAACTCAGAGAAAAATTACAAGTACTACAATGGAAGATGGAAAAGATTCGACAAGATAAAGATAAACAAAACGCCACTACATCCAGCAATAAAAGTACACATTTGAATATTTATAATTCATGAAGCTAATCTATAACACAGTGCTTATTGAATAATTTCTGATTTCTTTGATTTCATTTCTGATAAGTGTAAGAGGATCACTTTTCAATTTCAGGTGGTAAACTGGCTCCAATAGTGACAGACAGTCGTGTTAACGCCCCTTCCTCCATATTGCGGAGATCTCGCACCCCTAATATGCTCACTGGTCAAACTGCAGTCGTCTCCGACAACAGGGTTGACTCTCCCAGAATCCAACCTGAGTCTGCTGATCAACACGCAGTTGACAAATCTTCCACCGGTCACCAGTCCGGCTCTCCACTGGCCACGGGAGAGTCACTCTTCTCTTATCCTAAGCTTACCAGTTCTTCAATACAGAAGAACTTCTTTCCTCAACAGTCAAAAGCTCAGGTTAGAATATTATCATTGATGTCACTTACTTATAATCACATACCATTTATTTATGGATGGTGCGATATCATTTTTTTAGGACTCTCGTCTTTCGGCATCCTCATTCTTAAACACTCGCTTTACTCCTCACCCGCCGCCACGCCAACAACTTCCCACTTCTGGTGGCCTCGCCGGTTCAATTGGGCCAACTCGTCAACTGAAAAACGCTCGCTTTCAGTTAGCTACTACCGCCAAAGCCCAACCTTCCTCCTTTCCCTCAACTTCAGGATTCCTACCCACGCTATCACAGGCGACTGTTCCGCCAGTTGACAGACTGAGCTCGTTGTTGGCGACTCCTGGTATGATGCACCAGGCGGCGGCTTGCAACGAGGATACAGTTGCACCCACTCTTCCAGCCAATAAAAGGCCCCACACGAAACGCTGCGCCTTGTGTAACAAGAAGACTGGTCTCGCTAGCAGTTACCTGTGTCGGTGAGTGTTTGCGTTTTGCATGATAAAAAAATGACCTATCTGTATTAGAATATCAGTTTGAGAAGGAGTAACTACGAGAAATATGAAGAGTTCGTAATTTTTCATTTGTATGTCTTGATATTGATAATCGCTTACTATGAGTGAGCTTCTATTTAAAATCCAGTGACTCTATGCGGTACTCTGTGATAATTACAGTATCAGTGAGAAGAAGAGTTTGGCAGAGCAGTGCTGAATTGTCTCACTGTTGTGGTTTAGTCGTCAGGGCGACTACTGAAGCATCATGTTGTGCACTTGTCAATCCATTCACAGCATCCTCGCTGATCTCTCTCTCTCTCTCTCTCTCTGATTGAATCAAGCGGCAGTGCGCTTCCTATAGCATCTCTCATCATACTATGTATGAGAACTGGCTCACTCTATAATCAACTGTAGCAACTGGTGTGCCCCATGCTTCACTTCACTCTGTGGAAGCTCTATCAATACATAATTAATATGTATCTCTGTGCTAATGATTTGAATGAATCTTTTTCGGATGAGTATTTTCCATCCGTCCCCGCAGAATTACCGACACTGTCTCTGAAGAGTCTCTGTACATTCATATACATGTGTATATTTCAGCTGTGGAGAGAACTTCTGCGCACGACATCGCTACGCGGAGTTGCACCAATGCTCATTCGATTATAAAACCGAAGGTCGTCGATTCCTCAAGGAGGCTAATCCGGTCATAGCTGCGCCTAAATTACCAAAGATCTAATCCATACTTACCCATACCGATTACATATTTCCGTTATGTTGTTGAAACCAAGCTTTCCAGTGATGATAGAATTTTATTGTACAGTATAGTTCCCCCCCCCCTCGGCTCATGTATAGGTCATAGACATTCTTCATTGTGCACGAACTTTCATTTGATTTGATTTGATTTAGGTTAATTTTATTTTTTTGTAACGATACAAAATTATGATAATTTTTAGGTTATCGAATTTAACATTCAAGCATTGATCTGTATATAGTAGTTTGGTATGATGACTACTAGTTATTGTGCGTTTGTATTTTTCGCTGAAAATTTTCATTAATTTTTAAAATGATATTTTACGTAGTTTAATTTCTTATCCCACATAACTCATGCATCTCATAACCAGCATATATTTATTCAGCATTCTATGTAGCTATACCTATATGTGTACTAGCTATTTATAATTACATTAAAATATCAAGAGCAACAATATAGAGATATCAATACTATTGCGTAATGCCCCGTATCTGTGATTTAACTTATTATTTAGACCTGGAATAAATTCAGTCATGCCATATGTGGTTTGCTTCTATGGACGTGCCAAATGATAACTCATAATAGCTATGATTATTAAATACTGAATATTTATATGTGGCCTTTCTCTCATAGATAGTGGACAAGAGATTTTATTTTTCCGCTCTTATTCTGTGTAATTGTGTGATAAATTAGGGTCACCTGATCGAGTGACCTATTAATTTTGTCATATCATCGATTAATCGAGACAATAACTCCTCCGTTTCACATCGGTCAACCAAGCGTGAATCTCAGAATTTACTGTTACACCGCATTGAACAGTTGTTTTTAAAATAGTAGTACATACTTGTACATTAATCAGTTGATTAATGTAATGCATGGATGATTATGTATGCATAAAGTTTTATTTATTGAGTATACCTATAACCAACCTATTACTACTACTATGATTAAGTTATTTTGCTTGCATCGTTATTTTTTAGTTGACACAAATTGAAGCACCTCAAAGCTTTGACACTTTCATTTTTTGCTCTTATGTGATTGGTTTTATGTAGTTTAGTTCCTTGATACACCTGCTGTAATTTTACAAGTCCTTCATGCTAATAAATGAATTTATCATGATTTTACACTTTTAAATTAGCCTGCATGGTATAGGTCCATTAATATATTGAGACTATTTACGGTCACAATGTAAACATCTAGTAGAGATAAAGTCCACATAACATTAGCTAAATGTTCGGGTGGTTTGTTTAGCATAACGTTCTTCAAATGTAGGTATTGAGGAATGTTATATATAATCAATCTCAGCCGATCCCATGATGCCAAAACTATCGAAATATTTGCGTTTGACAGATTCTCGTTAACTTTCAAGTTCATACTTGGATTTGAGAAAAAAATGCATTAACTTGTTTCTGCCGGATTATAATCTAATAATTTCATATTGCAGCTGTTAGACTGATAAGCAAGGCGATGTCTATTTCAATAAATAAATTTATTATGAGCAGAATGAGAACAGGATAGCTAACAAGGTAGATAATAGATCATAGACAGATTCCGCATTATTCAATTTTCATAAGCACACAGGTATATACAGATAAATGAATTATAACACTAATAGACACAAGGTGATAGAGAAGTCCTGAAACATCTTCATATTTACAAAATTTCAGTAGGTAAAAACAATTGATTGTTTTAACCATTGTCCCATTCTTATGATAGCGCCAGTTAGCTTCATGAAACTGAGCCAATCACAGTTCTATAGACGTGTGTTAATGCATAATATCTACACTGGAATTTTATTAGTATTACAGCAGTGTCAATAGATGAGTTTCATAGGTACTGTTGTTCCTTTTGTGTATATCTAATATGGCTAGACTGAATGATCTATTAATTGCTAACACAGACATAGCCTCCTTACATTCTATTGACCGTTAAAATTACCTTCCTATTTATTCTTTGGAAATTTAAATTTAGCCTTTAGAGACTACATGATCTCAGCAATAATACCTAAATATCTAAGGGTGTATTAAATTTCCACAGAAGGTTACAATTTAAAAGTCAATTCAATTGAAAGATTCACATCAATATCTCTAACCATGATATAAACAATTTGTACGTTATAGTGTACTAAGGCGGATACAGTAATTTTGTTAGAGGCGGTGGTATACACCAGAGCATACAAACATAGTAAATATATGTAATTCTTTTCTATGTATAAATCTAAACCAATTAATAGACCTCTTGACCGGGAGTGAGAGATATTGCTTGACGCTGTTGTCAAAAGACCGTTAAATGCACAAGGAGTCTAGATAATACGATAATACGCATTGAAATTCTACAAAATATGATGCTCAGCCATAATTCGCAGAAATTCCGACTTTTTCCTCAGTTCACAAGTTTGCAAAATGTCGCTGCGATTATTGGCGTTGATTTCAGGCTGACCAATGGCATCTAGAATGAATAAATAGGATCGATACAAATAGAGCAATAGATATTTGAATTGAATGAATTCATCTGTGATTCAATGAGAGAGAG
>JAYMFX010282657.1:0-17702 GCA_036784945.1 Monocelis spectator
GAGATTCATATAGCAGAGTATAGAGATTCATATAGCGAGAGTATAGAGATTCATATAGCGGGAGTATAGAGATTCATATAGCGAGAGTATAGAGATTCATATAGCGGGAGGAGATTCATATAGCGAGAGTATAGAGATTCATATAGCGGGAGTATAGAGATTCATATAGCGGGAGTATAGAGATTCATATAGCGAGAGTATAGAGATTCATATAGCGTGAGTCTTGGACTTGTTTATTTTCTATGAATTTGAATTTCGAATTTGATAGATCAACTAATTGGTAAATTGAAAGAGCTTTACAAGAGATATGTCGAACTGGAAGAAGCCAAATATGACATGGAATTGAAAATTCGAAAACAAGAATTTGAAGTAAGATTCAAATCATAGATACACATGTATGCCTATAGTTAAAACATTCAGTTGATTTAAAATAAGAGATATCACTTTATCACTTGCTCAGTTTGTGGTAATTTCATTTTCTTTGTTTTGCTAGGGCACAAAATTATGCAAATTAAAACATAGAATTAAAATGAGAAATACTTTGATTTCATTGGCTGATTGCCATCTCATGAAGTGATCTTAAATTCTCAGAGGCAAATTTCGATAGTTTTCTCTTGGTCTATCAAAAATAAATGTTTATAAATGATCAGAGCTCATACATAGATTTCGATCTCCACCACTTAAAACCATCTTTTATATAGAATTTTAACCTTTCTATTTTTAGATCAATGAGCTCACTTTGAAAGTAAACGATGTAAAAGGAAAATTGTGAGTTATTGTAAAGAGCATTTACATAATTAAAACATTTTGTCTGAATAACGTTTATAATACGTAGAGCTATATATAGCTTAATTCATTGTTGATTCGATTTCAGTGTAAAACCAGTTCTGAAGAAAGTTTCTAAGACTGAAACGAAAATGTCGAAATTTTTGAAATCCAAATCCGATAATGTTTCGTTTCGTGATAAACTCAAATCTACTGGTCAGAACAAGTTCGCCCTAGATGAAAAAGATGAACAGGTAATAATATACATACTATAGTATCAATATTATCGACTGCCATTTTAGTTTCACTTTGAATATTCAATTTAACTCATATTTAATTAAACAAAATAGACATATAGACATTTTATCTCCGATGCTTAGTTTCGTTTATAATCTTGTAGAAATATTGACCTAAATGTTTTACTTATTGAGAGGTGAGAGGTACGAAGTTAAAATTATCTTAATTTTAGAAAAAATCTGAACCTACTGAAGGATCTGATGAGAATCCTCAACAACCAGCAGTAGAAGCAGAGCAGCAGGAAATCGACACGGAGCAACCAGAAGAAACAGTCGATGAATCTGAACCACCAACAGAGGCAGAACCTGTTGCTGAGGAGTCTTAGGCATTGATCCTGATCCATTAATTATTCGTAGAGATTAGAGCTCACATATATAAACTTTCATGAACTGAGCATATTCTGCTATCTTTATACCCTTTTGATTCGATGAATTAGTCATTGGTAGTTCAACTTGTTGATGTATTTTTGATATGAAAACATGATTTTTTGTGAGCAGCCAATGAGCAATAGATATTGATTGATAAGTACACAATGCGTGAATAATTTTTTAAAAAGTTCTTAAAACCGGAAATTCATTTATTTAAACAAAGTTTCATTGGCTGACGTAATTCTGTGTAAACTCTCCATTAAATACAACACATCCATAAAGACTTCCTTTTCCGGCACGTTATGGCACGAAACTTTTCAAACGTGGCTGCAACTATAATCACACACAATGTTTTGAAGCTTCGAACTCTATAGCTTTTACTGATTGATTATGTTAACTGTTGGCATACATACTGAATGAAATATGCTCTTACCTCATTCAAATATTATCATTTCTGACTTTCGCATCTCAAATTTATTTATTTTTGTTATGCACACTGAAGGAAATCATTTTTTTTTAATTGTTTGCTATTAAAGCACAATAAAATAAAGCAATATTTGAATTTTTCAAATGATTAATTTATACTTCAAATTTCCTTCGCTGTATCTTCTAATGTAATCATATTTGCTTGACAAAGTTTAATTTTCGTTTTGTTAAATGTTTGAGTAAGTGCATCCCATAAGACATTTATTTCACTATTATCTCTATATAGTTTGTTCACTTTACCTTAAATGTTTATCTATGCTTTATAATATTATGCTGTTTGCTTGATGCTTAGCTTTCTTGTTCAAATGGTAATAAATTCTGCATGATTGCATACCTCTACGCAAGTTTTTTTTAAACTTTTGTTTAAATCAGTAAAGAGTAAGTATACATAGAGTAAACCACTCTTGCTAGTATAGATCATAGAGATGTAATACCTATAGAGTTGCAGTCTAAATGAGATTGTGGAGACAAATTGAAAATCAAATTCTGCAGGCAAATCGACGAATACTCAACTGTGATTCGTTAAGAAGTAATGCCTGACTTCTAATCACGAATGAAATTCACGATTCTGCTCGCCTGCCTGCAGCTGTCATGTTTCTAATTGTCCCCTCAATGAGAATGAGATCAGCACTCTAGATCACTTTGTATCATTACATCTCTATGGTATAGATTTTAGGCCTACCAGCTTCACAAATATCAAATATCTACTAGCAAGAGTGGTTACTCTATGGTTTTAATCAATATTCGTATTACTATCAATATTAATTAAATCAAAGAATAGAATAAGAAAGTTATGGTCACACGTATGACACTACGTGCATAAAAAATTATTGAAATTAAAAACGAATTCTTTATGGCAATACGTTTGTTTCACTTATTGTATATTTGAAAATGATTTAAAGTATTTACTCATTTATATACTAAAGAATTACTCATTTGCAAAATAATGTTAATAAGTTTAATGTATTTAATAAATGCTATTAATATTACTATTATTTAAATTTTATCATCATACGTTTATGGCAAAGAGTAAAGCATCTCCAAAATATTTCTTTATTTAGTTCATTAACTAACTCATCATGGGAGAGAAAAAAGTAAAAAGGAAAGGATTGGGAGGTCTGTCAGCTGAAAAGAAAAAGCTTTTAAAGGTTTGTATTAGCTATTTATACATTCTGAGTTGAATCGAGTGTTTGTTTCATCAATGTGTTCTATATTTTATAGCATCTTATCATGCAAAAAGCTGCTGAAGAAATGAATGCTCAGACCAAAGCTAGAAAGGAAGCCAAAGATAATCACCTGAAATCTGTCGTTGGTTCATTGAATCTTGAAGGTCTTAATGACAGTAAGCAAATTAAAAATAAATTAGATTTGTTATCTATTTGTTTAGTTACCAAAGAAAACTCTTAAATCTATTTGAGTGCACAATTCAACATTCATTTAATCGTGAGTTTAGTGTGACTTCAGGATCTATCTATAATTTGATTGACTCTCAGAACTTTAGAATCTTTCAATTTTCGTATAATTATTTTCCCATTTGAATCTATTTCCTTGAGATATTGTGACTTGTATGATAAATGTTTCTATAAAATATATTTATCAATAATACTATCTCTAATAATGTAGATCAACTTCAATCTAAAGTCAAAGAATTGTATAACAAAATGAGCAACCTTGAGGAAGAAAAATATGATTGGGAAGTGAGGATCAGAAAGCAAGAATTCGAAGTAAGAGCGGCGACTTTATGTTTATATATGGATGATATAAACAAAGAGCATTTTCAAAACCTTCATTTTACCTATTTCATTTTCAGATTAATGAATTGACGATAAAAGTAAATGACGTCAAAGGCAAATTGTAAGTTTCGTTTTTCAAAATTTTTGTTTCGAAATCCTTCCGTGAAAATGGATAGAATAAATATGAGCACAGGGACTATATGAGCACCTTATTTATATCTTTGTATTTCAGTGTTAAGCCTGTGTTAAAGAAGGTATCTAAAACCGAGAGCAAATTAGCCAAATTTGAAAAGAAAGCAGGCAGTCGTCAAAGTTTCCGAGACCAGCTTAAATCCACGGGCAAAGATAAATACGCTTTAGAAGAAAAGGAAGAAGAAGAGGTGATTTGATTTATAAAATTGTTGATGATTGAAGCATAAAGATAATAAACAATATAATAGGATAACTCCAAAAAATAATCAAATAGACGCATTTAAAGAAAAACAACAGCAATCTGCCTTTTAAACAAATGTTTTCTCAAATCCCATTTATGTAATGAGGAAAAACAGTATCTATGAAATTAGCTGCACCATTTGCGGTGAATTTTATATCGGAAGCACCAAAAGACTTCTGCATATTAGATATATGGAGCATCTGAAAATTCAATCCACTTCTATCCTCCAACACTCCAAGTTACATCCTAATCACATTTTTTACCAATCAAATGCTGAAAATCAAAATTCTCAGCACGGAAGAAAAATAATTCTTTTTTGGAGTTACAATCCTATTATATTGTTTTAATTTTAAATGTTTATCTTTGAAAATGTGGTTTTCATATAAAGTCAACTTTTGTTCCGAGATTCCTGATCGGTCGGCAAAGGAAAGGAAGGTTCTTTTAAGCGATATCTGACCTCATACCATGAGTAGAGAGAATTCGATATGTCATAATGTACAATGTATTAAAAACGTTATATTATTCTCTCCTAAATTTATAGAAGCCCAATTTCCGTGAAAATCTTAAACCAAAAGAAGAGACTGAACACAAACCGAAAGAAGAAGCTCCAGAAGAAGCCCCAGAAGAAGATCCACAGGAGGGTCAAGACACAGAAGCTGCCGGAGAGGTAGAATTAGATGAGGAGGAAGAGGAAGAGGAGGAAGAGTAAAGAGCAAATCGATATTCCATCACACAATTTCGACTACTTGTCCTCATTGATCTGATGACACTTTCACAAAATGCGGTGGCTAAATTGATATGCTGTAAATTAAAGATAGAATTATTGTAATCTTATATCATTATAGAACTATCACTTTCTCAGCGTTTCGGAATAGTTTTTCTTCTTAATGTTAATGTAGAGTCAACAAAAGTTTGTGAAGAATTTATAGAAATGTATTGTTTTACTGGGCCATACAATTGTTAGGTTGTCTTTTAATTTATGGCTATTGAGAGCGCATTCAGATCATTTTAATATCTCTATATACATATTATGATTGTATTGTTACAAATTTTATTTACTGTAGAACTAATGAATTCTTTAGCTATATGTAATGACATTATATAAGCTTTATCCCATGTTCATCCACTATATACGCTGTTGTTCAAATAATAATTTAATATATTGAGTTGCTTGTTATTCTGCCTCTTACCCTATGCTTTATCGTTAATTCTCTATCGATTTGCATTCAACTGTCAACTAAAAATATTAAATCAACATTTTTAAATTTCACTAATTTCACTGCTTCCTTTCTATATAATTGCATGATTCAAATAAATTTAAAACTTGAAGTATGTAAATGCTTCATGATTACAACTGTACAGATTATCTATCTTTATTAAAAATAAAGGATGCTCGTCAACTTTTCTATTTACGACATAAAGTTTGGATCATTTTAATAAAGTTAAAAGATAGACTATAATTTTTGTTCTAAAATCACCTTTGTATTTTATAATTCCATCAACATAGTTATTGATAGAATTAGGATAACATATATAATACATGTTAATATACCTATATAATATAATCTTATATCATTATAGAACTTAATTAGAACTTGAAATTAATATTGAGTCTGAAAAAATTTGAAAAGTGAATGCTTAATATGAATGTGTTAAAATAACCGTCTAATTCATAGAGTATAAGTATATATAGCAAGAGTAGTTATATGTATACTCTTTCTAGTAGATATTTGTATATCGATTTAGGCCTACCAATTAAGCGTCAGAAAATCCTATCTCCGCTATTATAAATTGGCGAAGTTCAAGACGTCGTAGCGACGAAACTCAATATCGGGTTTTAATAATTCGTTTACTAGAAGGACCGGTCCCTATTTAGATCAACGAAAACTTATGACAATTTTGAAGGTTATCAGCTGATTACTTTTCCGATGTGGCCTATATATATTTACCTTTAACACTAAGTAAAGAAATGAATTAACAAACCGAAATTAAGGATGCACAAATATGAAAACCAATGAAACTATGGATTATTATTTGATATTATAGCTATGTTATTTAACTTCTCAAAATAATAAGAAGTATTCACTTGTTGGGTTGGCACATTTCAAGCATACATCCTTTCCCAAGTTGTATTTATTTTGTTGCGTTTAAGAATATTGTATAATATTGTATAATTTTCATATGCATGAAAGCATATTCCCATATGTTTTATTAAATCTATAAAATTTTGCATTTTATTTTGTTTTTAAACAAGCATCCTTTAGAAAGAATGTTTGTTTTAACGTATTAAATTAATAATCAACGAATATTCAAAATCTTAAGATTTTTCGGAACGATAATGAGTGAATAAACTCCAAACAAAAAATCAATAAACTTCAAGTGTATTTCCAAGAAACTTTTTTCTTTTTCTTTGTTTTATAATTTCCGTATTTAGTAATTAAAAATATGTGAATTTTAAAGTCTTTTAATGCCAAGAGTGCCCTTGTTATAAATCAATTATTAATATAAAATATGCAGAAATATGTTTTGATACTAACAAAAATCTAACCAGGATCATAACCTTAAGGTATTGCACAAACTATAGTTTATATTGACTAAATATTTTATGAACACAAAATAGGAAATACTTATAAAAATGTAATATTTTCTGTTTTATTTTCTATGATCATTACATTTTCAGATAGTTTATTAGCTTATTTAATAAATTAAAAATGATTAAATAAAGAATATAGTTAAAAGCAAATCAATTGTAGTTGTATGACTGCCTGATAGATAGATAGGCTATGATAAATTGTTATCCTTCTAAAATAGATTTTAATAAATGTGTTGGGAATAATTATTTTTAGAATATTTTTATCTGGTATTTTGTTATTAATATTAATTATAATCTGTCTCACAGTGGTATTTTAACAAACCTTAAACCCAAGACATTCATAGAATAATAAAAAAATTTAAACTTCAGAATACAAATACAATTGTTTTTTATTATCTTTTTCAGTGAAATACAAAAAACTAAGTTATTATTAAAATTTAGAAATGATCTTGAGTCTTCTTACAATAAGAAATTATTCTTTTTTACCTATGTGGATTTTACATATACTCTCATTATATCTAGCTAAATATCCCTTAAATTTTTATTTACCATATATAAATTTAATGGATAGGTATTTAGCTAGATACAAGTGTTAAAGCATATTAAAGGCAATTTAATAGTTATATGTGTATTATTTTCTCTACCTAAAATATAGTTAGGCTAGATAAAAGCAGCTATTCTTAGGATATACTCTGTTTATTCTGCCTTTAGGATTATATACACAATATGTCTACAGCAAAATCAGGCAGAATAGAACAACATATCAACTATGAAATTCTGGCAGAACAAGCAGGCTTCTATAAAGGGAGAGGTACCCAAGACCAGATTACCAATTAGGGATGGATTATGAAAAGTCTGTAGCAAAGCACTCTCTTTATTTAGCTTTTCTCAACTATCAATGTGATATACTTTTGCTGTGCCTTTTCAACCTGTATGTAGAGAATAACATGCACAATGCTCTTTCAGAATTAGAGCAAGACATCTCAGTTTAGTGGTATGATAATTAATAACTTATGATATTCTGACAACAACTCTTCTAGCTTCTACCCTAAAGAAACTAGCATTCTTTTTATTGAAAGTTAATGAAGCAATGAAGCAAGATGGTCTTGATCAATATGTCAAGATAACAAAAATGAGATGTAAATCAACAGCATAACTCAAAGACCTATCATTATAGACTAACAACAAGTTCAGCAGGTGACAAACTTCCACTTTCTTGGTTCACTTATTACAACAAATAGAATTTTAAAGAGGAAAATTGTCAGAAAACTTGTCATGGCTTTCAAATCAGCTGTTGCTCTTGATATTATCTGGAATCTCAAAGGAAACTAAGATGAGCCTGATGAACACACTTGTTTTCAGTATCACAACCTATGCTTGCGAATCTTGGACACTAGGAAAGAAAATGGAGCATTTGAACTTTTTGCTTGGAGATGCCTTCTCAGAATCTCCTGGAGCAAACAAATTATTACATCCTGAACAACATTGAAAATCCTAGAAGCCTTCTGAATCAAATTAATGACAGACAGCTAACTTATTTTGGTCACATCAACAGACAAGACGGCAAAAACATTGAAAAGAAAATAATATTTGGATGCATTCAAGATACGTGGGAAGAGGTTGTCCACGAATTCCATGGGTGGACAATTTGAATTATTATTTTGGAACTATCACCAATCAGTAAAAGACAAAACAGTTAGTCTCAAAATTGTAAATGTATTGATTATTAAATATTCTAATTCTAGTAATAATAAAGTCTAAAGGATAATTTTTCCCTTAGTTTATGTTTATTTGTTAGACTTCAATATTTATTCTCTTTTGAAAGAAATTTCTTTTAGAGATTCTTTTTGATTATTGATTATATTCTGTATCTTGTCTGCCTCTCATCTGAGTGAAAGTTGCTCAGTTATTATAGCTTATCTTACCTGAATATGTAAGAATCTGCTTTTATCAGACTGGGAGTATAGCTTAAATACATATATTTCTATTAATAAAAAGTAGAATTCTTTTTTATTTGGCTTCTGAATTGATTTGTTGTAAAATGTTTACCTATTCATAAAGAAAAAAATAATATTTATCAATTAGCTGGAAGTAATTTAATTTTAGTATGATGAAGAAAATGGTTAATTTCATATCCTCTCCCAAATTCTACCTAAGTTTGTTATGTCTCCAATCTATGGTGGTCACAATACTGATTTGTTTTGTTCGTGTTAGAGGGGGTCCATTATTCTTTCCCAGCACAGCTGTTGTATTTTCTGAGATTCTCAAACTATCAATATGTATGGTCGTTGTCATTATTAAGGTAATTATATGGTTTCCTAACTTCATATTATTAAAATGAATTGATAATCAGGATTATCAATTCTGTTTTGATGCTACTGACTTGAAGTTTCATTCGTCTAGTATTATGTTATATCAATAAGGAATTTGGTTGTGTATTTGTTAAGGCGTGTTTGATAGATATTTGAACTTGACTGTTGGTTAGCAAAGCTAAGCTTTATAAATAAAGATAGCAATGCAACTGATTTAAAGGCTTCTAAGACAGGTTCAAGAAAGAAAGTACATATAATAACTTTAGTCAACTCAAAGAGAAGATTATGAGAGAATATAAGTCTGTTTTGTCTTACAATGAGGATTTCTTTCCCTTACATATGCATGTTTGTTTTGTTTTTTTAATTTTAGAAAGGTCATTTAAATGTACTAAAGTCTGCACTGGAGATCGATATATTGCAAACAAACGATATATTGAAATTGATTGTTCCGTCTGTACTCTATGTAATGCAAAACAATCTGGTATATTTGGCTCTCACCAATCTCAATCCGTCTTTCTTCATGGTAACATAAGTATTGTTTATTAAACATAAATTTGTGTAAAATGACGTTATATAATAATTGGTCTTTTGAGTTTCTTGTATTTTTCACTCAGACGAATATTTCCTGATTATACAAGCCTTCTTGCTGATTGGACAAATAGCCTGACCATATCTATATACTATACCACTATAGTTTTAGTTGGTCGTGATGCGTCATCTATTTTTATTATTAGGTGACCATGAACGAACTGAAATTCATCTCTACCGTCCTCTTTCAACGCCTTTTGAGCAACGCGGGTATGACTCCTCTGAAACAGTTCTGCTTGATAGCTCTGCTGATTGCTGTGATAATCGCGCAGTTGCAACCCCTGACCTACACCTCCTTTAACAGGCGCGTCACCAGACAGGATCCCCTGCTCGGTTTCATGTCCACTGTAGTGTGCGCCATGATGTCCGGTTTCTGTGCTGTATCTGTGAGAAAATACTTCAAAGGTAAGGAGTAAAAAGTATCTTTTCAGCGTACCTTATATGTATAATGAGTAAATAAGTATACAAATCAAATGATTGCATTTGTCTAATAGTTTAAATTATTTTCTTGAAATAGGTGCTTTACTAAACTGACATAGCTATAAACTAAACTTAGTACCATTTATAAATTAAAAAGATCACAAAAAGTAACTGTCACTATCTTAACTCTCACGAATGAATCAGCTAATGAAATCACAAAGTATTTTCATTCTATATTGAGATATTCATTTCATTTTAGGGGAAGACTCTCACACTTCATTGCCCTCTAATTCATTCTGGCGTTTCAATCTTCAATTAGCTTTTATTTCTACGCCAATCGCTCTGCTGGTTACCTGGATCACTGACAGCGAAGTCCTGCTGGAGTCCTCCTATCTGCACGGTTATGATTGGGTGGTTTGGTGTGTCATCATTATGCAGGCCATTGGTGGACTGTTAGTGAGTGCTGTTACCTACCATAGTCATCAGCTCACGGACAAATTCCTCGCCACTTGCTGCTCAACTGCATTTATATCGATTATTGGTACGCAGTTTTTGGGTCTGAAAATTTCTTGGGAATTTGTGACTAGCTGTGTTCTATCTACTGTGGTGCCACTTATCTATATCTGTTTCAGCTAACCCATTTGTTGAGTTGATATCCAGCTGTATATGTGGCATTATTTCCAATAATTGAAATTGGAATTTTACCATTCAATTTGCTGTCAGTTCAGTCCAACAAGGTGAATCAATGTAATTAACCTTGAAAATATATTTTATATTAGTGAATTTGATAATATTTTACTTATTCCTATATTATGCTGTGCTTTTAAAGAAAATAATTTTATATACAAGTTTGTCCGCAATATTTATTCCAACGTGTTGATTATCAGGTTAAAAATAATTGTCATTTTATTCAATTTTTAGAAAAATGCAATGAGCTTTAGTATTTATGAGAGTATTTTGTTCCTATTGTTTGTAAAACCAATGCAAGTATTTATTAGTCATGGTTTTGATCTTTATTTGCAAACTATTCCATGCATTTGTATTGCACTGTAATTTAATAATATTTTTCATTTAAAATAATTTATATAAAAAATTGTTTATTTCTGACCAGTATGATAACTATAATTTTATACAATAATACCATAGATTTCCATGGTATTATTGCCCCAATAAGAAATCCAATGAGATAAATTGGTGCATATGATTTATACTTCAATAAGTCTGTAGTGTAGTAAAGGGTGCACTCTGTTGGATATCTACATAATGCTTATTAATTATGACTACGTTGCTCTGCTCAAAAAATATAACCTGAAAGACCGCAGACTCCTGATGTGCAAATCACTTTCGATTCTTCTTAATTTATCTTTAATTCTTCAAAATAATTTTATAAAAAAATACATTTATTTTAAAGATTTTGAAATTCGCGTCGATAACCCCCAAAATTTGTCGCTAAGATGTTAAGGTTAACCTATCGATCTTTTTTTGCTCGACGTATTCTATTCATTAGATTTTATTGTTTATTTAAACTAAATTAAATTAATTGCGGAGCTAAGCAATTTACAACCACAATTTTTCTGTAATATTTTAAAAATATTATAACGTTTAATTCTACCTAAGTTTCACATTAATTTAAATGTTTAATACCGTTTTATATCAAATTCGTAACCAATTTAATTTTAATACAGTTAGTGTTATATCACTATATCAGTCAAAGTACAAACCACTAGAAATTAATATATAAAAAGTTGCATCAAATAAATTTTATTTTAATTGCTTAACTTAACAGACACACAAGGATTATTATTAGATATCAAGTTATGAAAACAACAAATTTGATTAATGTATTTGTCTTATTTTTTGTATTGTGACTTTGACATCAACTGAAAGTTATCCATATGTAATTTATTCATTGCGAACTTGCAGAAAAATGTATCCTATTATCCCATCCTTTTAGTCACATTTTACATTATTATTTTAAAATTCAAATTTTAGATCATTTCAAATGTTCTAAATAAAAGTTATATATAATCTCATTAAAAATCTTTAATTAACCATTTGGGTATGGTGGTAACATTATTATAACAGATTTTTTGCTGTAAAACACCATAATAGGATATTCAATTTTGTATGATTTTGAAAATAACTACTTTCTTTTATATTGTATTTATCTACACTTTATAAAATACTTGAAACAATATTGATGAAAAATCATGCACTCAATAAAAGCATCAATAGTTCAAGTTTTTTTTCCACCATTTTTCTGCACCTTAGATAATTTCATAACAACAAATATCTGCACTTTGAATTAGTAAAAGCTGCGCTTTTTATTTTTTCACAATTTATGTGCAGGTGCAAGCATTAAATAAAAAAAATAATTACAGACTAATATATAATGATCATTCAATTTCTGCTGAAATTGCTCCTCAAAAAAACTTGCAATAGTTGCAGTCTAAATATATTGTGATTTCTAGTTGAAAGTTATTTTTATTTTCTTTGAGCTAATTACTTATGTGTCTTCATGTCACACTATTTTAGCATATTATAGCTTAGTATGGTTATTGATACAGTTCTGTAGCCAGGGGCCTGGTGCAATGGGTACTGGGTACAAACATACCTTCAAACTGTATCTTCATAACAACAAATATCTGCACTTTGAATTAGTAAAAGCTGCGCTTTTTATTTTTTCACAATTTATGTGCAGGTGCAAGCATTAAATAAAAAAAATAATTACAGACTAATATATAATGATCATTCAATTTCTGCTGAAATTGCTCCTCAAAAAAACTTGCAATAGTTGCAGTCTAAATATATTGTGATTTCTAGTTGAAAGTTATTTTTATTTTCTTTGAGCTAATTACTTATGTGTCTTCATGTCACACTATTTTAGCATATTATAGCTTAGTATGGTTATTGATACAGTTCTGTAGCCAGGGGCCTGGTGCAATGGGTACTGGGTACAAACATACCTTCAAACTGTATCTTCATAACAACAAAAACCTGGTTTGAAAGGTACCAAGTTTATTATTAGCCCCCCTTCTGCCCCCCCAAAAAAATATCCTGGCTATGAGCCTATGATACATCAATACACTCTAACATTTAATTTTGATGTCTATATATTTATTAATTTACATATTTACAAAGAGTACATTTAAATAAGTATACATATGCATATATATATAAAGAAATAAGATATTATCTAAAAATATTTATAATATGTATATATATGGCTCTATCATAATCATATTCATGTGTTGAATTATTTGTCTAGATAGGGTATTTCTTGAATTATTCAATACATGCTTATTAATTTCATTGTTGTAAATTTTTAATTGATTAAGTAATAAAATTACTTAATCAATTAAAAATTTACAAACAATGAAATGCAGTTATCTACTTGGAATATATTTATATTCTAATTTTGCAGAAAAAAATGCCTGAAGAGATAAAGAAAACCTCCTCTCCATTCCAAAAATGTGGAAATTTTCTTTTTAAAGGATTGTTATGGATCTTATTCCTATTATATGTTGTTCTACCTCTTGCAATTTATGTTTATCCTGACTTGATATGTAAAGGATTGTTCTTTGCTGCTTGTAAGTAACTATTCGCTTAATTAGTTTCCTATTAGTATATCATTGATGCACCTAATTGTTTAATTGTTTTGCAATTTAGATGCCTGCCCATACTATTCAAACTTCTCAGATTTTGAATCCTTCAATAGGTCTGCCGGAAGCATTAGAAATTTTTATTTGGAAAGTGTTAAAAATTCTACAAAGCTAGGTGTATGGTAAGTTTTTATTTGTTATAAATTTTGATATTTTTGAAATATGTCATTTGTTCTATTAGTTAGATATTCTATTTCTATCTTTTTGTGTCACTAGATAGTATTGCTATTGTAATGGATCCAGGAAACTTGTGGACGATGTGCAGTAAATTTTTTAAATGTTTGAGCAGGGAATTTTAAATAATTAAAATTCTGCATGTAGTGAATTTATTTTTTTGAGTGATCCTAACATAAGTCAAGTTCCCTGTAAATGTTATATTTTGTGTTTTTTAATTTAAACAAAACAAATGCAATGATAAACAATGACAAACACATTATACAATTTCTTTTTAGATCTTTATATTGTTACAAATATATACAAACAAGTAACAAACCTAATAATAAAGCAATAAGCATAAAGGGTATTAAGTATGTGCAATATTGGTGTAGCTATGGTAAATTCTGTTTTTTTGATTGTGGTAATCTATCAAGGACAATAATGTTCTTGGATCACTACTGAGATATCCTGTCCTGTGCTTGTGAGCAAATCTTCTCGATATCTCCTGTACAGTAGCTGGCATAGCCAACATAGAGTTTTCAGTGTGCCAGGCAATTTTCGTTGACCAGGTTGACTTTGATGTAACATAACTGAGTACAAACTTTCAACCACTGCCACTAAATACATTTGCCCACTCAGTAGTGAGGATACATTTCTGCTTTGAAGGTCTTGATGTTGATTCAATATCTGTAGTATAAATATTTTATATTAAACAAATAATAATATTTTTTGTAAGTAAATGACTAAGTACAAAGTTTTTTTTAAATTTTATTAAATAAAAATAAAGACAGAATTACTATCATAGTAACAATCTCCTCTGTTATAGTATAGTTTCACCCTCATTGATCCATTAATTAGAGTTGTAATTTATTTATTACAGGCATATTCTACCAGATGTTGATCAGTACCCGCTAGACACAATCTCCTCTATTGATCCGGTAGATTTCGAAAACAAGCTGTCAAACGGGAAGCCTATTATTTTGTATCTTCATGGCAATGCTCTGAACAGGGGAGGGATGCATATGCTACAGATCTACAATGTCTTCACCGCTCTTAATTATCACGTAGTTGCGCCTGACTATAGAGGTGAATACATAGTTCTCTTAAATTTTATTAAATTATCAACTGCTCGTGTTATAAAACATTTCACAGCAAGGTTGCTAATAGAATTTTCTCAACGTAAAACTATTGACTTTTGGTATATGCATTGATCGATTGATAAATTATTGATTAAGATTTTCTTTGTGTCCATTCATCCTTTATTTCCCTTAGCGACTCTCTTTTCTATGTAGTTACAATGGCCTCATTTCCTTCAGTATTATTTATAAAAAGTGAGAGTGGGCTAGATGAATTCATCCAGACATCTCAATGCTGAAGAATCATATGTAGTTGCAATTAAATACAACATATATTGAAGTCATCTTCTTATGAGTCATCCTACTCTCTTGCTTTCTATACTAATTGTGTTGCATTGATTGTGTCACCATGCAAGTTAATAAAAGCAGGACTGCCTATGGAGCTATAGTATGGTATAGTACAATGCTCTGCATTTTCATTTATGTAGGTACAGAGGACAGCCTGTAGCAGCTACAAGCACCTCTTGAATGTACCGACAGAGTAAAGTTAAATTATACAGGCAGAATTGACCAATAACAATGATTCCCTTTGACTCAATCAATAGACAGTGATGCCAAATAGTGCTACAAGTTATAATATAATGATCCTGATTTCTATGGACATTGATTCATGAAATGTTTGTCATCAATGCTTCCTATAAACAATGATGGAAATTCCACTTGTCAACAGAATTGTTGAGCTATACTCTTCCATGTTTCTTCTGTGTCGGGCAGAGCGAGCTAAACTGGAGATAGAACATCCCACAAATGTTACAAATTGTACAAATTACAAAACAGAGCGACCACGTTGAAATCGAAAAGATAAATCGATTTGGGAGTTGGGAGTAAATCGATTTCTAGCCAGTTGCTAGAAACACTGGGGTGATAGTCAATCTTTCATCAGAACTGACTGCCTCATGAAAACTTTATTTTCTTAATTTGTCTTCAATGAAACCAAGTACTCGTATAGATGTCAATATGGTTCTGGTGACATTCTCATGTTTCACTTAAAAACATTTCAGGATCCTGTGTCCTTAGATGAGGTAGTAATGAGAGATAAGAATATTATCTTTCTAAAATAAACATACTTAGCTAATTCAAAATATTATTCAAAAATATCAGAAGAAATAACAACACTTTGTTTTATGCCAAAAAATAATTGTTTAAATTTTAAAAGTTTCTTGTCCTTGTAATTACAGGTCATCATTTTACTTAGATCAAAATTGTGAACAATAATCAATGAAATTATTGTGGAA
Organism: Monocelis spectator; assembly: GCA_036784945.1. Classification (NCBI taxonomy): domain Eukaryota; kingdom Metazoa; phylum Platyhelminthes; order Proseriata; family Monocelididae; genus Monocelis; species Monocelis spectator. Next base: position 16,185 of record JAYMFX010282657.1, read on the forward strand.
TAACTTACTTTAAGTAGAATCCCTGGAGAAGAATAAAGTACTTTTTAAGTACTTTAGCAAACTCTTTAGCAAAGTACATAACCAAAGTCTTTATTTTAGATTTAGATCTCCTAAAGGAGATCAGGATTACACTTAAAATGTAAACAGAAACTTAAAAGGCAGTAAATGAATTCACTGATGAAAATAGGGACCAATTAGCATCAAAATGGCAAATATGCGAAAGTAGGTAATATTATGTTAGTTAAGGTAAAAGGATTACGCAATATTTAAATAGGTTTAATAGTCAGAGTTCTTTATTCTATGTATAAGAATAACCGTATATTGGTTATTAAACTATATTTTAATGTCACTTGTAATGATTTCGATAGATTTAGTTTGATGACGCTCTTTTAAAATCACCGTGTAATTTGGTCCACAAGGTTCTGTACTCGTTTTCGTATATTCTCACTGTAAAATAAGTTCTTATTTTTGAAATTGGAATTGAGTTAGACTCAGTGGGTTTTGGGTTTTGTTATGTTGATGATGTTGATGTGTCAGCTTTCTTAATGAAGTTATAGCATTCCACAAAGTGTTTCAAGCACTGTCATATACCTGCATGTTTTCCAACTCATCTTTATTCATTGTGTAGTCTAAACTGTCTATAGCAGATATCAGCTGTCTCTATTTCAGTTTTGAAAGGTAGATGCTTGGTAGATCGATGCTCAACGTCTTTCTTTCATTCCACGGTTCAACTCTGTTTAATGCAGCTTTCGATATTGAGTCGATAGTTTAATCTGTCAATAAATACCATTACTCTATATAATCAATATACTTGTTGGAGTTCTCTTAAATAGTCACAACTTTATACTGAGACTATTATAAAAATATGTACGTTGATTACATTGATATGGGGTAGATCGCATGAAATTCATATTATCCTCTTTTTGTTTTATTGCCACTGTTTATTATCATTACGAAACTTGTGATTATTTAATAATATATTTTAAAGATTATATTATGTACTAGCTAGTATTTAACAACTGTTCAAATTCCAAAGTCAATTTGTTCTAATATTGAATGTGAGAAAATATTTTGTGTATTTTAGACATTCTCATATTGAACTTTAGATCACAAAATGAATTGTGATTCATTTTATAGGTCAGACAGAAATCATAGTTCATTCTTGAGCTATGAGCTATGATTTTAGGAGGATATTGACGCTTCAATGTTCTGTTATTTAATAGTGACACTGTGCTCTTTATAGCAGTCAAAGACATTATTAATAAGGCGGTGGAAATAATTGGTTTGGGGGAGAGTTATGGTTTTATATAACCGAAGTCAAAGCCATATTAATTGCTATTTTAGACAAAATCACTCGCTTGAAGAGAATAAACTTAATTCTATCAGCATTAAGCTGAAATATCACTGTAAATAGATAGCTATATAATAATCATAGAGATGTAATGATACAAGGTGATCTATAGAGTGCTCATCTCATTCTCATTGAGGGGACAATTAGAAGCATGGCAGCTGCAGGCA
>JAYMFX010282768.1:5297-17702 GCA_036784945.1 Monocelis spectator
ACAATAAATGAAACATAGAATCAATATCCCAGTTATCGATCGATCTGTCCACAATAAATGAAACATAGAATCAATATCCTTACAGATGCAATGTCACACCCAAATCACGCAGTTCTTTAACATTTAACAGCGGTGAGATGATATCTTGACCTAATGAATCATAGACAAGAACCTGAAGAGAAAATTTATAATTAATTAGCATGATATTAGGTGGAAAATCTCAATCTATCAACATAATCACATAAATCACAATATTAAAATGAACAATTCTTACCTTCCATTGAATTTCTGATGTAGTGCTTGCTGGTAAAGCATCATTAAAATTCAGCATGCGCCTCAGAGCATCTGAAATAATTAATGAGAAGAAAGAAAGAAATGAGAAATGTAACTTTCAATTTAATGAACTAAATTTACATTGACTCATTCATTTCAAAATAATAAGTAAGAACCCATAAATCAACTCATCAAAATAATAACCAATTTTCATAAATGCTTTTGTTTAATGGGGCAAGAGTTTTGCTATTATCGCTATCAGTATGTGACCAAAATTTTAATAAATTCTGATGGGATTTGGACATTATTGTTCAGCGTACGACTGTAACTCTCAACCGCATGAGGAGAAAGGGAGATAAGCTAGACATTCTTGCAAGTTAATCAAAAGCCTCCACCTTTGATCAATTTCAATGAAAGAATGGTGACCAAACTCCAGAGAGTAACAATAACACTAATTGCAATGACCTCCATTATGTTGGAGCTAACTATGCAAGAGCCATCAGCCACATATAGCAGTCTCAAGAGTCCCACTGGAGCTTATGTCTGTATGGCTTCATTTAGACTTCTGGACAATATTCTCCACAACAGTGCATTAATTCATACAGAAAAAGTATCGATGATTTAGAATCTATTTGCAACATAGAGATATTCCTATTCTAGAGGTTTCTCAATCCCCATTTGATTATAATACTATTCCATACTTATTAATTACTTTTACTTTTATAATTACCTTCTTGTTCTTGAAAGTAATATTGACTATCATCAATATTCAAGGAGGACACAAAAAAATCATTGTTATAAAAATATTATCAAACATCTGTGTTCTAGATATTTAGTGATTATCAGCTTAACTGTACATAACAAATAGTATCATAAAGTTGTTATATTTCTACCACAATTACAAATTGCCTCAATGTTATTGAATAACTCAAAAGCAGGTTGCACTCAATGAGAGTTTACTACCAGATCTGGTTATAGTGAGAAAGATTTTGTCTTCTATCAGTAACTGCCAATTTTTAAAAAAGAAACTGTCCAAGGTAATTGATTTCTTTAGATATTCTAATTGCTGAAATGTGGCTATAAGTTAATAGTTTGCTTTTATATATATTTATTATGCCATGCATTGTATGTTCATGTAATTACATATTATTGTTTCGGTGTAATTTCAGGAATAAATAATAAAAATGTATGTAAATAACTTTAATAAAATATGTACAGTAATTTAATTATAAATTGTTGCATTGCCACTTTTCACTTAATTTTATCTTGCTTCCAATACTATTATTAAGTTTTATTGTCAGAATTGACTTTAAATTTTTATTTATACAAATTGAAAATTGCATTTGACTGTAATGAGACTAATCGCTAAAGTTTCAGTCTTAATTTATTTATTAATTAAAAATGTCTTTCTTTCAAATATTTCTAACAATTTTTAAGATGAAAAGAACATTAAAGAAATAAAATTAGCATTAGGTTTTAAATAGCTATATATAATTTGACAATCTTATGTACAAGTAGGTACTTACATAGAATATCACAAATTCTATATATCTATGTATACATATGTCTATTTTGGATGCTGCATCAACCATCCAATTATGACTGTCTGTACATCTATGGTAATGAACTGTTATTACCTAAATATTATTATTATTATTGTAACAATATTAAGTAAATAACAAATTGGATGAAAAAATCATTACAAAATATTACTGTATACTATAACGTTGAAATACTAATAATATATAAAACATATAATAAAGCATCAAATTAAAAATGAACTTCAAAATAATACAACATATATTATATTAAATAGTAAGTATACCAATTTTTCGTTCTCTTAAACTTGCCGCCATTTTTATAAATAGTCCATGTGTTTATTTCTATTAAATCAGACTAGAAAAACACGATTGCAAGAATTTATTTTGCAAGAATGATAGTTATCAAATTATTAATATAATATCATTTATGTAAATTTGACAGTTTAACTTCGCATGTAAAAGTTAAAGTTGCTAAAAAGAATATGATATTCATAATCTGGCAACATGTACCCTCTAAGCGGTCAAATGCCAATCTCCACCATTATGAAATCAACAACTTTTTAATAAAAATGCGTCACTTGTGATTTCTTTCAGCTAAAGAACTATTAAAATCAGTCAAAAGCGTCAGCGTATATCTCAAAAATAATAAAACGAGCATTTTGGTATTTTAAGTTGATAATGAACAATTTGTAATTAATAAAACATATAGAACTTATGTTAGAACCTGTCAAAAAGTTAAATTAAAGTGAACTCAATCAAATCGCATCTATGCAGAAGAAAATTTTAACAGATATGAATGTCATCATCAAAGATATTAGATTAGTCCAATTTAGTATCTTTGGTCATCATCCTTTAAATTTGAGCATTCGATTTTTTTTATGTCCTCACAATTTTATAACTAATTGCTACTTGTTTGATAATTTAATAGTCTAAGTATTTAATGAAAAGTCAATTATCAACTTTATTATCAACTGCATATCTTATTAATAATAAAATACTACAAAACATAAACAACACACAATAAAAGTTAAACAAACAAATTATTAATAATCTGATAATATTACAGATGAACATATGAAATACATTTTAACAAACATCAAATAATATAAAATTATGAATTTAATTGTAGATTTACAAATCAAAATTAAAATTAAAACAAATCATGGTTGAGCCAAGAGTAATGTTTAGAACCAACATAGAGAATTGCAGAGTTTACACACAATGAAACAATTATAGCAAACAAATAAGCGTTCCAATAAAATTAAAAAGACTTCAGGTCGATATCTGCGCTTTAATTACAATGCAAAAGATCTCTAATAATTGTGGTTATTAGAAGCAAGATAGAAATAAAAAATGAAAACTTTTCAATAATCCTTATGAATTTGTGCAATAATGAAATTGGAATTATGTAATTTGGAATTATAATTATAATGTAATTATTTGGAATCAATTATTATCAATCCTGGAAATAATCTCAACAATATGAAATGAAGTATTTAAAGAGAAATAATAAAAGAGAAGAAAGGCCTCAATATTTACATAAAATATGCAGATTGAAGGAAAACGGATCAATTAAACAAACCTCTATAATGATATAAACAAGAATAAACAACACATGTAGGTAAACACACAAATTATCAACTTCAAAATCAAAAAAACAAACAAAGAAACGTTCTACTTTAGAGATGTACATTGATAGATTGTACATTTATGTGTGATTCGAGTATCTCGATTTCATTGGTCAGTTCACTCTACAAATAGTGTACATTACACGTTTATTTTAGCGAAGAATTAGGCTGTCAAGACTATTCTCTATACAGAGAATGAGAGAGAGAGAGATAATAAATTATTTTATCACAGCAGCATGATTTATTTTCAAACTCAGAAAATCGCCAGATCTGTCCAAAAATTTCTACAGTACATCTTTTAAAATGATATCTCTAGTCAGTTGAATGAAAAATAATCAAAATTTTAAGAGTACTACTACTTAATTAAGTAAAACATGATACCAAGATTATATTAAAATTCACCATAAGAAATGAACTGCTCCTCATAGAAGAACCAAATCAATGACCTGTACAGTGATAATAAAAACAGCTAACTATGAAATTAGAATAAATAAATTCAGCATAACTTTAACACTACTGGCAAAAAATAAACAGACGGAATCCAAAATGCCTATTTTACAAGAAAATGCTCATAAAAAATTTGAATATTTTTTCTAAAAAAAAAAAAGAAAATGATAATAAAACAGATTAATCGAATAGATATATCATAAATAAAGTTGCATAGCATTATTAGTCGTCGAATAGAACACCTGTTGGACTTTTGAAATTTAGAGAACTATCGCTTCCTCCTGCAAACCCGCTTGTGTTCCTTCTGCCAATGCTCCTGCTGACACTGAATTGAACAGTACGAGGTATTCCAGCAGCAATGATAAATGGCTTCCTTGAGACAATTTCGACACCATTGTCGCCGCTTTGTATTAGCAATAATCTCCTGTTGGCGAGTTTCCATAGCTTCTAATTGGTCCTTTGCGCGATTTCGCTCCCGCTCAACAGCCTCTCTCGCTTCATCGAGATCATGCTGAAGTGAATTACACCTTTCTTGCAACTTTTCGTACATTCGGTTGAGGCCTTCGCGCTTCTCTTCCTGCTCAGTTCGTTCAATATCAAGCGCTTCCTTCAATTCTAATTCAAATTTTGCGCGACAGTTGCACGTAATTAAATCACTAGCAGATGATGACCCGGCTGTTTGCGCCTGAATTTTAATTAGAAAAAGACGCAAAATAAGACGTTTACCAATAGTCAAGTACTGTAGGTAGTAGAGATAAATTTCTGGAACTTTCAAATGGACTTGTTTAGAAATAGACAAATTTACCTGTATAGCTTTGTGGATGATATTTCGTTTCTTCCCAGTGTTAGTTGGAGAGCATGGCAAGAGTCCACCAGGTGCGGAGTCTGTGGTATCCAGTCCACTGGAGGTCACTACACACGAGTCAGCGATGGACATGCTATTACCCACTTCTTCCTCGCTCGATTCATTACGTTTGCTGTTATTTCGCTTTCTGGGTCCGACAACTCTAGTTGATTTGGTGAGTTGAGGTGGTTTTAAAGACTTGTTGGATGAAGGTATAGCTTGCTTCTTACCTTTCTTACTGCTAATGGTGCTGTTATTGTGAGCAGAATTGGGACGAATCTGAAATAACAAGAAAATTGAAAATTCCCTTATAACCTATTGTTTAATATTGACTGTATAAAGGGATGCAGGGATATAGTAAAGAAACGGGTAGTTTCTTACCGTTTCAGAGACGAGTTCGTCCGATGACTCGTCACTTGTGGAAGATAAATCCAATTTTGCAGTTTTTACCGGACTAACTGGTCCGGAGGAAGGTGAAGCCAACCTTGCTGACACTCTTCTTCCTGATGTGGTAGACTCATTTAACTCTAAATTAAGTGAAATAGTGTTGATTAAATCACAACTGGTAGATAGATATGTAGGACGTATAATTTTAGTTCCCTTGAATGTAAAAGCTATTGATAGGTTATTGATTTGGGAAACTACGTAATCCTGCTACGCTGATTGTCAAGATGGGGAAGTATCTTTAAATTCTATTGTTACAGGGGATGGATGAAAGCTTCACCTATCAAAAGCAATAGTGCATTCTTATAAGACTATAAGACACTAAGATTATCACTATGGAAACGCTGGACAATATTGATAGTGTTCTTATTTTAATGTGAATTCATCCTCACACCGACTACTATCATAATTAATTAGAAATATAATAATAATACATTTCCATGCTAAATAAACTTAGTAATTACTTCGTTTAGTGGCGGAAGTCGTTCCTTGTTTCACTTTGGAAGTACTGGTTGAGTTGGAGGATGTCTTGGTAGTCTTCTTTTTGTCGTTAATATGCCAGCTGTTCTCTTCTTGATCACTCTTATCAGAGTCAGTCTTCCTCTTCTTCTCCTCGTCTTCTTCATCATCATCATCATCACTGTCAGAATTATCAGCAGTATCGCGAATTTTATTTCTCGCAGTAGCTCTTCTGGCACGATTTTTACTTAGAGAACGAGCTTTGGATTTTGGAGGAGGACGCCGCTTTCTCGGTGAAGGTGAAGATAGCGGTGTGGAGAGAGCGCTCTCAGATTGTAGACTGGATGCCAATTTAGGAATGCTTTTAGGTTTCAATTTCTCCTTTTCAGTGGTAGATTTAATGTCCTCCTCTTCGCTGTCAGATTCCAATGCGGTGTTGTTCATTTGCGCTAGAATAGCAGCGGTACTTTTGTAACTTCTTGCTTTGCTACCTTTCCTAAAATTCCACAACAGTCCAAATCACATTATGCTGAATAACAAATAGAGTTGAGAGCCAAAAATGCTTTTTAATCAGATGATATTTCACACATATTATGTAATACTAATGTAGATAACTTACTTCTTTTCAGAGCCCGATAGACTGGGATTTTGTGAATTATTATTAGATCCTTTAGTTAAGCTGGAACTCATTCTAGGAGGTAATGAGTTATTCGTTGACCCATTGCCAGATTTTCGTCTAGGTCTGAGGTAGACATCGTCACTGAACTCCGGATCAGACGGTGGTAGATCACTTTCTCCAGAAGAGTGTGTATAGTAACCGATATCAACATTAGATTTCAGCTTGGTAACCTCATTCCAGGCGCGGTCGAATCCACCAACGCGTTTCACACCAACATCATCAGGCGGCAAATAAAAAGGTTTGGTTTCACTTTTGGGGACATTGGCTCTTTCGTGGTTACCTCCAAAGAATCTCACCTATAAATTAAAAAAACGTCCTTGTATGACTTGAAGACTGGATGAAGTTGATTAGATGTCAGACACCAAAATTACCTCGTATGAATTTTCTTTCTCTAAAAGTAGCTTAGCTGGCCAGTAGGATTGCGGTCCTGATGGTAATCTATTCATAGCCCAGGTGAGATCATGCGGTGGTTTGCAAGGCTTACTGATCCAATCTGGAACTTTCGCTTTCGCATTTATGTAACAATCGGTACAAATTTTCACCTCCCTGATTTCCGATTCTATTTCTCTTCGTAATACTCGTGTAAGATCTGCCTGCGTGCTGTATGGACCATGTAATAGACAAACATCGTGAACAAGAACCTAAGGAAAAAAGAATGAAAGGAGATATAAAAGTTTGCCAATAAAAGCAAATTGCACCATTCTAAACTAATGCATATATTCAATTGCACCATTCTAAACTAATGCATATATTCAATTGCAACAGGATTAAGCTTCAATCTTACTTGGACATCAAAAATGAATTCATCTAAAGAATTGTATCGACCGTCTTTCATTTTTTTCTGAAGAAGTTCCAAATCCAAATAGCGGTAAGTAAAGTATTCATTCTTTGTCACATCCTTATAACCGATCGTGAGCAATTCTTTCCAAAGATTTTGCTTTTTTAAATGATGCGTAGCGAATTCCAGCAGCTTCCGAATCTGTTTACGCGAATATTCACATTTGGGACGACATTCACAAACTGGGCAAACAAATCTTGATGAGTCAGACTGAATTTGTGATGCGGTGGTAAACTGATCAGCCGACAGGCCCATTCTCGACTTGATATCCTGAATAAAATCTGTGAGACAATCTTCATGGTAAACTCGGAAACACTCATCGCAGGCAATCACACTGCCAGCATTGTGACAATGCTGGCAGTACCAATCATTGTCAAGACGAGGACAGGGTATGCGATAATCTGGAAGACGATAACCTTCTGAAGTCTCGTTTTTCAAAGATTTAGTAGGCTAAAATATACAAATACATCAATAAATACAATTGACATTTAACACATTTAATATAGGGCTGTTTAAAACATCATAAGACTCATCCTGGTGTCAAGAGAAACCAAATGATGAGAAGAGTTAGAGAAAATAATAATTGATTTTTTTATCAAATATTCTTAACATAAAAATTGAAACAAAAAAATCAACTTCAATTTAAAAAACGAGTAAGTTATTAAATGTGACACACCAATGAAGTATAATGCTCCAATAATCCATCATCTTCAGCTTCTAGCAGTATTTGTCTGGCTTTAGAAGCATCAATAGAAAACATTTTGCAGATTGCTTTCACAACACGATCAATAGTCGCTGTTTGTTTTGTATCTTTTAATGAATCCATCAAATCCCAAATTTTTATTAGCACATTTGGATCAGCACGGCGATGAGATACTGCATTTGTCTTCATCATTTCGTAACTATCTAAAAGATTTGAAAGAATTGATATTAGTGAGCTATACTGTTCAAATAAAGTAAGTGGAAATCTAAATCAAATACTTATTTTAAAAAGAGATTGATTATTTTTAGAAGGAAGAAGCTGTTACAAAATAGGAACATTATGAGCTAAAATTCTTAGCTCCAATTTTCAGGGAATCTAACTGAAGATTTTGGGACTCAATCTCCAGCATTTCATGGCTATGCAATCACCATAGACTGTAAAGCTGAGTCTGCAAGGAAGGTTTTCAATTTTGTGACTTAGAATGCAGGAGAGAGCATCTCAGGAATTAGTTGTGCATTTATTCAGTTGGTTCATAAATACATAATTTCTGCGGAGCAACACATATCAAACCAAAACCAATGTTATTATTTTTGAAGCATTTTTTTACCATTTTACTACCTATGGTGATGCAAGGCATTAAAAATACTTTCTATATCTAATTCTAGAAGTTGATATAAATAAAGTTTTCAATAGTTTCTACTATTCAATTGTTTGTCCATGTTATAAACTAAAAGAACTTAAAACTGATAGCATACTGGCATTATTTTCATGCTATCTGTATAATTGTAGATATTGTGGCCCAACTAGGAACCATAAAAAGTTCCAAACTGGTTGGCCCAATTAAGAACTTTTTTATGGTTCCAACTGGTAGGAAAGTTTCGAACTATCCAAGCAGTTTGGAACTTTTTACAGTTCCTAATTGGGCCACAACATAAACACAATTTGTCTTAAAACAAATGGCAATGGAAATTAATGAGACTTTAACACCTCTGAACCAAATTAGGTATAAGTATACCTCAAGTGCTTTAACAGAAAGAGGGTTATTTGTGAATTAGTAAGCTATATTAGTTTTTAAACTATTTTTGTCAATTTGCAAAATTCCATTTTGAGGGTATTTCTATTAACTTTTAAGAATTTTACAGATTACCTACCATATAGTAATTGTATATCCTGATTCCTTAGAAATTTAGATCCTGCCATATGCTAATAGTAAGAGAGTTTTAAGGGCAAGTAAGTGAACTTCAAAAAATATAATTTCTTTGCTTATTGAGATTAAAGTTAAGATTTAATTAAAAAAATCTCACTATTTTTACCATGGCTGATTCTAAATTAGGGTCTGTCTATTAAACAAAAAAGTGTTTTGTAGACTAACCATACAAGCATGATTTATCTACTCTTTACTGCAAATAAATGTCAAGTTAGGCATAATAAACTGGTTTAACTTGACTGACTTACTTGTTGATATGGTTAGACAACTTTCAAGTTAGGAGATTAACCATGTCTAATTTTCTGTCAACTTATATAACTTGAAGTTATGCAAGTTTGAGAATTTGAGTATTTCTGTAGTTTTTTTAAATAATTTAACTGGCCAAATTGTCAATATCATTTAATCTTTTCAATTTGCAGTGCTAATAAGGTCAATTGTGATTCTATGCAAATGACAAAGTTTTAAGACTTTGACAATACTGAAATTTTAAAAACTAGACACCAATCTGTCTGAACAACCATTGAGCTAAATTTTATTAGCTATAACAGTATAACTTACTGTATAATTAATAAACTGTATAGCCTATACATAGCCCAAAGTCTGAGAAAAATTGCAGTAAGTTCTTTAGCTAAGTATAATATTTAATTTAATATGATTAGGAATAAAGATTATATGATTATGAGAGATTCAACAAGACACAACAAGAGGTAACCATGTTACATATTAATAAGAATCTTTTCCCAGATAAATTTATCACTTGCAGTTTAACTATGAAAAAGAAAGATCAGTCTTTCAAGGGTGAAAATTCAGAAGAGATAATATAGAACAAATAAAAATAATTCTAAATTTCTAAAACAAAATATAATTATAATTATGTTTGATAAAAATAAAATTATTGGTCATGAAATTTATCGAATGTCGGAATGAAGAATCTGTTAAATCTTAATCATGAATAGCATATTGGTAATGGTTCTCGTATTAAAGCTTACTATATTACCCAATAAGAGATCACTAATATGTTTACATCAATTTTAAATAATATGAATTTTTAAGAAGACATATTAAATATTATATTATTAAAACGAAATAACTATATAATTAAGAAGATTTTAAGAATATTTGTTAAATCAAAAAGTAATTTTTATTTTAAAAGTTTTCATAATTTCTTTAGTCAAATTTCTGTCAACGTTTTACTAATTTTTATTCGTTTGTTTATGATTGTAGCATCACAAAAATTGATATAATTGTATTATAAATATTTTGTTTTAAAAATTAAATTTAACAACAGAACCCCCGGAAAATTAAATTTGTCAACAAATTCTTAATCGGAGGTAAAAGTGTTTACTTTATATTATAACGATAAACTATACAAACCATATTATTAAATAGAAGCTAAATAACTAGCAAAGCATTAAGTGTTACAATATTTATGGATTAGAAATTGAATTAAAAAGAGTTTATGGAACACAACTTTATTGTACAACTTGTTTCAAAAACCTTCAATGTAGAAATGCATCAAATATGTGTTGCATAAACTCAAATTAATGCTTATATACATTATTTATTCAATTGAAGAATTATTGAATTAAAAAAAAATTATGTAGTACATGTCAACTGACATAATTGCAAAATTTGTGTCACTTTGATTAGAATACTAATTAAAGTACTATGTCAAATTTTGTTTATGATTAAATATAGCTTGTGGATTTCACAATTATTTCAAATTAACATTCATACAAAAGAGATATTAGATAAATGTTTTACCTCTTTTTATTACTTAAGTAAACAGTTCTAATATTATGAATTGAATAATTTTATTTTCTGCTTTTTATCAATTTTATTAATGATTTTTTATTCATGTGTTAATTATCATTGTACAGTGCTTCATCAGTTATCTGAATAGGGATTTGACAAAAATCTGACAAAATAATATTTGTAAATAACTCCAATCATCACACTTTAGCATTCAATATTAGATTGGATTATCAAAAAATATTGAAAATTTATTTGGATTCCTTTTGTATTTTGTGCTATAACATGTTGGAAATAAACCTTCTCACTCTCTAGTCTGCACTGTTGCTTTCTTCCAGTCATAGTAATTAGTCACTAAGCAACCATTCAGTCTCAATTTAAGGGTGGAATTTACTTCCTTGGTTATCCAAATGCTATCCCCCCCCCCCCCCCTCAAAACACATACGTTTTACTTAATTAACTTATTGTTTTGAGTCATATGGTCATGTTTGTTTTTTAGTGTCAAATTTTGATTGACAAGGTTGATTTTAATTTGTAGATGAGGAAGAAATCTGAGTATCAATCTCATTTCAAGCCAGTGAAAAATGTTGCTGACATTTATGCTGAAAGATTAAAGTACAGGAATATTAGAAGAGATTTGGAATATTCCCATCATCCTTGGGCATGTTATGAGGATGAAGAAAATGATTCTTCAGAAGATTCATTTAATGATTATAAACAAAGAAGTTTAAACAAGAAAGAACCAAGTTCAATTAGTGCTAAAAGAACTCCCACCCAAAAGTCAGATGGTTTTGATGAGTATATGACTGATAGTAACTAGTGAGTATGTCTTAGTTATAAATTTGATATAACCCATATTTAACTGTGTTTTCAAAAAGAAAATGAAAGTATGACTGAATATTTCTTTGGTTTAGAAAATGAGAGCAATATTCTTTTCATAGGAGTCATGCATAACTTTATTTATTGCTGATGAAAAGTTTTTCTATTGCCATTATCTCATTATGGAAGGCTATGAATATTATCAAACTTACATATTTGAAAACTACAGCAAACACTCTATTTTCCAGACACAAATATATACAACCATTCTGTATTTATTTAATTTAAGGCATTAAGAAATCAAAGTTTCAATTTGAATTTAGTATGCCTGCCATAAACTCTGGAGGAATATCATGCAAATGCACTTAAATCTTATAAACTTTATTTTCTTTAAAGAAATGCACTTAAATATGAACCACTCTGGATCTGCCGGTTATATTATAATATAAACAATTTATGTATGGTTCAATGCTTTATTTTACATTGATATTTAGTGAATCTGATGGGGATCTCAGTGAGCCTTATGCAAATTCTGATGATGAAATTGAAAGGCTTAAGCGGAAAGCTGTTGCACGAGCTATAGCAGTTGGAAAAGGTATTCTTTTACTTTAATAGATTTAGATAAATTAACTGCAATGTTTGGAGATATAGGTTTTTCACTTCTAAAGTTCACAATCTCAGTTCAAATTTCCAGTGAATTCTATAAACAAGGATAATATCGCTGTTTGATTTTTAATCTCAGTTCAAAATTCCAACACACTTCTAAATCTC
>JAYMFX010282879.1:0-17698 GCA_036784945.1 Monocelis spectator
ATACTTATTACTCTATGCTTATTCTATGTATTTTTATTTCTACAAAAGATGGAAGTAAAAATGATTGAATGTTTATAGTTTATACTGAATCATCACCAATATTAACAACACAACTATATGCAAGAAAATAGTATAGACCTGTAGGATTCTGCGAGCCGCCACACTGATCGATAAAAGTGAGTTCTTTCAAGACAGACTTCTGAAATAATAAAATAAAATTTAGTTGATGCGGGTTTAGCTTAATAGATCAATGGTTGTGATAGAACTGAAAAATCACAAAAACTATTCCTCACGGGATGCTTTTTATCCGCCTTCCTCTGAGCTTTCTCTTGGAGAATACAGGAGCTGGTCAGTCGCGCCGCAGTATCGGCTGTCGGTGCCGGTTCCTCCAGCGATGTACAGTAAGGATTACTTTCTGATCGCGGTCTCGAGCCCGAGCCCGTGAGAGAATTGACACTGCTAGTCCATAACAGAACTTTGCAGGCGTCTTTCAGTTCTGGGTGGGACATGAGCTGGAATGGAAGATAGAGAAGACACTGCTGGTAACAAGGAAGGTATACAGAGAGATACTTATAACAATTATTGCCAGTCTTAAAAGCCATTTTCTACAAAACCATGTTCGTGCTATCATCGCAGTACGCAGATGACGTGAGGTGAGAATTCTTTTCAGGCGAGACGTAATGAGCTTGGTTTTAGTTCGTCGTACTCGTTAAGCTCTTCTTCCATTAAGCTTTCCTTGAAGGTATCGCTTATTTCTTGAGACTCTCAATTCATATCAATTCTGTTGATGTGTTTGAACTTTTGGAGCACTTTAGGTGTATTGATTGATTGTTTGTCATTTTTAATCTTTAACATACTGCTTCAAATCCACATTTCAAATGCATGATTTTCATTTTGAATGAGCAGTTAATTCGTGATTCAATGACTTCATTTCATTCGACCCATTTTCAGTGTAGGTACTATGTATAGATAGATAGCTATTAGGTGTTGGATTGATTACTGCATGAATATTTAATCGACAGTTATCATTTTGTTTACAAACAGATGTGTGACAGTGAGAGGTCACTCCAATAACATTCATATATTAATACAATATTATCATCGTAATCTCAGTGAAACTTCTTACCAAAAATTAAAAATCAATACTAAGTCAACAATCAATCCTATTATGTACCTATGTATATTACAGTAATATAGCGCGCCTCGATCTGAAATCAATCTATTTTCACAGATAGCGCAGGCACAGTTTCTTTTAGAAATTGGAACCGAGTAGTTATTGATATTGTTAGTAGACTGATATTTGTATATCGATGTATGACTACCAAGCGTCAGAAAATCCTATCTCCACCATTATAAATTGGTGAAGGTCACTTTAACGGTCAATTCTCAGAATAAAATCGATGAATTTTACCCATAGACTTTTCTTTTGCCTTGTTATAGCGATGCCTCAGTGTCATCATTGACAAGGTATTCCGATCTCTATGTATGGAGTGTCTAAAGGTATCAAACTTTTATAATAGGACTGTTAAGTGACCCTCTAATTCTATGGAAATAGTGACCCTTGGATATGAAGAGCATACAGAGATTACATAGTACCAAAGGAAAGTCTAAATTTCCATAGAATTGGAGGGTTCAAATATCTACAGTTATTGAAGCGATGTCTATGCATCAGTCGAACTGCTAATGGATAGGACTCAATATCAACCCATTAATAATAAAAGTCCCTATCCTATCCTATACTTGATTGCTATCCATAAGATTTTCCTGATTAGCCGGCTCGGGCGAGTGTGGATTACTCTGCCTGTCTAGAGGCTTCGAAGGTACAGTAGCAAAGCCCAAATCTGCCGCACACATCTCAACCATATCCAGAGAGTAGCGGGAACAATCCAGAATGATGTCTTGCGGCTCCTTGTAAGCTTTCCACCTGAAGAGAGAGGACAGCGAAATAGGGATGGATGATTGACCTAAACTACCAATTGAAATCGCACAAATCAAAAAGTGACTGTGACTCACCGGCTAGAAGAAAGTTCGCCATCCTTATTGGTTATAAACAAAAGGGGATGCAGACGAACTCGATCCAAAAAGTCCTATAAATTGAATGAAAAACTACAGAATAAATACATGACTACCTGCATTTACAATTATGGAATTATATGTCGGAAAAACATAAAGAACTTAAATAGTCCGATTTGTCGAACAGTCTAAATAGCAATTGAGTAATCGATAATAGTTACCTTGATCACATTATCAAATAAATCCATGTTTTCTTTACGTCGGAGGAAATTTCTTATAAAATCCAGCGTATGATTAGGAAACATGCCGTATAGTCGGTGGAACATACTGTAGAGGGCTAGATGCAGATGCGTCTGTACTACGAAGGATAATCGCTCTAAATATATTGCATAATATATAGGTATGTATAAACTCAAACTGTTTAGCAGCTAAATAACTCTCTCAAGAGAGAGTGAGAGTGCACCAACACAAACTGTTTAGCAGTTAGATAACTCTCCCAAGAGAGAGTGAGAGTGCACCAACACAAACTGTTTAGCAGTTAGATAACTCTTCCAAGAGAGAGAGAGTGTGTGTGAGAGTGCACCATCACAAACTGTGTAGCAGTTAGATAACTCTCTCAAGAGAGAGAGTGTGTTAGAGCAGCTAGATAACTCTCCCAAGAGAGAGAGTGTTTAGCAGTTAGATCTCACCCGAGAGTGAGCGAGCAGCTACAGAAACACCATGCTGGAAAACATGTAGAATATCAGAGAGAAAGGGCTGCAGTCCAGTAGCCGCATGAGGAAGTAAAGCCACAATTGTGAGTATTCCTGTTACAAGGTTTACCACGTCTACATCCCCCTGAAATGTTAAAAATGACCCCGATAAGATTCAGTGTTAACTTTCTTTTCTATATACCTATATATATATATGAATTTACAGATTGTTTTTAATCAATGCAATGTACGGTAAATACAAAAGGGAAAGAGAACTAACCTGTAGCTGTTTCAGTAAAACATTAAAAAATGGTTTTGACACGATATTTGCTAACCAAGGAACAACTCGTCTGATATAGTATCCTAGCAAATTGTACACCCAGAATCTGGACTGTTCGTCACATTTTAAATGCTCGGTAAGACGATCCAACAACACCTGTAATAAATAAAATGCCCAGCAAATTTGACAGCAGCTAAATCCATAATTTTATTTCAACATGTTCATTAATTCCTCAAAATTGTTAGTTTAACTAACATTTAAAATTGATACATAAAAACGAATTATATGAATTAATATTTCAAACCTTTGTGTGGGTTTCTTTGATTTCCATTAACAGTCTGAGAGCCCAGTCACTGTGCCACAAAATATAGCAATCAACTAATCGATTAACCATGTGTGTAGCATCCTTATCTATGGAACAATAGAAATTGCTTAATATATTGGGAATATGTAATATGATAAACTATTTGCATCAATTTCAACAGATTGTTTCTTTATTGACAACAATGCATAATGTACTAGATTTGTACTGTAAAATAAGAATGTTAGAAAGTGGTCAAACTTTTATATTTTGATAAAGCAATTAGCTGAATACATTCTTTTAAAACCATTTCAAAATCTGGTGGGAGGAATAAATAAGTCAATAAAACTTTTTATTTATATCAACATCTCTTTAAGAGACTCTTTTGAATCTATTTACAGTGGAAATGTTCTATTTTACTAAGTATAATAAATGTAAAAAAATAACTATATCTTTGATCATTTTAATAATTATTGTATGCATAATTCAAATAAAAAGAATTTACAGATCAATAATATAAAATCTTAATAAATGTTATAAATAATGATAATAATCACTTATTTGAAGGAATTCCAAGACTACTCGAAATGTTTCACTCTGTTCATAGAGTCCACCAGCTTGATGAAGCAGCTGGATCAAATCTGTTGCTTCTTCTTGACTAGCCATATCTAGGATCAAGGTATCAATATTTTTTAATTAAAGACAAATAACTAGAATTTTAACTTTTACCTCCTTGTGTGTCATTGGTTTTAAGACTTTACATATCAAATTATTTTAAAATAAAGCATTATACAAATTTATTTCTTCAATTTTTATTGCATCAATAACCAAGTATAATAATGTTGTAGTTTTGAGTTGGGTTACAAGTAGTTATAATTGAATAATTTGATTGGTTGTTTTCTTAGTTTAATTTGGCTATTATACTGTAAATTAAAAATTTCAACAATATTGACAAATGGGTTAGTCAACTTGACAAAATACTCAAAGCTGACTGATTCTTTGCATGGAAAATCTGACACTGGAATCTTTATGTATTTTATGCAGGATTTATCATGCCTAGTCATCATAAAATGTCCTTAGCTGCAAGGCTAAAAACTGGCAGTAGTCATAGTTCTGATGAAGATTACAATTTGGTGTTTATCTATAGGTATTAAATAAAATAATTTATTAAGTACCATCAGTCAAATTAATAGAACTAAAAAATTTCAAATCAACTTCATACAAAGTTGACAAATAAGAGGGATGCAAGATACTAGTTGATTTATCTGTTTTAAAATAAAATGACATTTAATGATTAGGTAGCTTATTACTGATGAAATGGGACGAACATGCGTTTAAAGGAGCTGATCAGCTGACATTGTTAAAAAGTGCGCTGTGTGTTAATAATTAGTATTTTTTAAAACGCTTGAGAAATTTCGACTTTTTGTCTCTCAATATTTTATTTTAGTTAAGGTCATTATTCTTGCAGTTCATGATCAATAAATTAGTCACTTATCGTTAAAAAGAAGAGCATAGACTATGCGGGGCTGAGGCAATAAAGGTTCTCTAATAATTTGGAACGTACTCGACCAAAGCTTCGAATGTCAAAGTTCTGGAATATGACCCTTGAAAACAAACTGGGAGGCTTGTTAAAGGTCGTATTGCCACTTATATTATTATAGATCGAGATATTAATTATCTAATTTCGAGAGAATTAATTTTTCTGTTCGTGAAGGTTCCATTCGTTATTTACATCTATGAATGCTACAAGCTTTTTTGATTACGAAATTACCCGTAAGATTATAGTATACATAGTGTAAAAATAGGATAATCAAATCAAATATTATATTTTACATTCAAAATATGAATTTTATTCACAAAACAATAACAGTACTATGTATGAGATAAATCACCAACGCTTTGGTAGATCCTTTGCAAAATTTTCCACTCCACCTTCAATAGCCAGAGTTTGCCATACATTCACGGGGAGAAGTCTGAAATGAGACAAATTACATAGGTTCATACTTTGCAAGCTTTCCATTCATAAGAAGTTACACACATTATTGTCATACATCCAAAGATACTCTATAACGGTTCTAAATTTAATATTTATGACAAATAGTACAGACACTATACTGTAGTATATTATAGTGTCTGTGAGTGTAAAATTAAAATCAATATATCTAAATTAGTTCCAAATGTTCAATGAAAAAAAAACTGTTTAAGGATAAAGAATTTCCAAAACCTGAGAGCCAATGAAAGCTTTTCTGACGTCGCACGAATGTTTGCGTATACTTTATTTTTAAATGTAGTGATCATAAAAGAATGGCATAGATTCATATGAGAGAAATGCTATAATTAGTTTACGTTCTAGAAAAACAATAATAAGCATAAAGTGACTTACGCTTTTAAGATCAATAACAACTGCATATACCAAGGAAGGATGATTTGTTTTTCATTGGTTAAAATGCCGTATACTATTCTTTTAGCAGTCCAATCTGCATTCAAGGGTTTCATGAGCATCGGATATCTACCGGAATTCAACAAACGTAATTTTTTGTTTCACAGAATTTCGAAATATTAATTTACAATAAATTTAAGGGTGTAAAATTATTGAAGTTAAATAGTTTGATCTTTTAAATCTTTAGGCATTAATTCTTAATACATCATGTTGTATTATTAAAAATATAACATCTCACTTAATATTTGCTTTAGCAAACATTTCAGTATCGATCATATAGGGCTGGACACAGGTCACGTGGATGTCTGTGCAACCAGATAGGTGAAGTTCACCACGGAGAGATTCTACAAATATTGCACTAGCCGCCTTCGATGCGCAGTAAGGACCAAGGCGTGCGATTCCAAAATTAGAAACGAGAGACGAAATATCTACAATATGACCATGATTACTTTTCATCATGCTTGGTAGAAATGCACGAGTTGTCTAAAATATGAAGTGCACAATTTGTGCTATAAATATATGTATAATGCCATGAGAAAGAAATCATAGTCTTGAATAAGAGATTAAACTTGCCATCTGCTCTACAAAACGTATACATATATACAAATTCTGGCAGAAAAACATTCTATATTTCCGGATGCAAGAAGACATATATTTTTTTGTAAAATTTTCATTTCAGTGCTAATTTATTAAACGTGTAACTTTAATTTTAGAGTTTTATCTGCGGCTATTATGAGGTCTAGTGATGGTCGATTTTCAGTAAAGAATATAAGTTTGGACAAGAAATTCATGGTTGAGTTTAATTTCAGAGAAGCAATGAGAGTGCACTATTATTATTATTACGCTCAAATTTCGTTTTTATACTAATTATAATTTAAAAGCATAAATATTCTTAAAAGGAAAATAAATTACCCAGAAATGTGAAAACGCATTCACTTTCATTGTTCTTTCAAATTCGTCATCCGATATGGATAAGAGATACTCGCCGGAGGTAATTATACCAGCATTATTGATGAGGACGGTAGGCAAGGAGTCAACTTGCTCTAATTCCTTCACACAAGTCTCGATATTGGCACGGTTACCAACATCACACATCTGATAATGACAGTCCACTGAGCGAGACTCAATGATACTGCTTATCTCTTTCAACAAGAGCTCATCTCTTCCCCATAGAATTATCTGAAACAAAAGGTTATCATATTTCAAATAGAATCGATTCTCTATGCAAAAAATGGAACATGGACTTGATGGAAACTTAAGAAGATGTCAGAACTATAGTATGCATCTAATTTGCTAAATGTGTAATAATTTTTTTTAAATCAATTGATTTTAGAATTTAAACAAATATATATTAGACACAATTCGATAATGTCATCAATAAATAAAAACTGGCATCATAAGAAATGAAACTTACTCACTTAGCTCACTGCATTTAAGCTATAATCTAAAGTTTTTACAAGCAAAAAGCTTTCTAATACAAATACTTAAACAAGATATTTGTAATTTAGGCAAATGAGAAAATGACATCAACAAATCAATGATCACAAATAGGTAATATATTTTCAAGTTTGTTATTCTTGGCAAATAATTTACACATTTTAAAATATAATTTTAAGTTTTATCATTATGCATTATTCCATACTTTTTGTAATCTAGTCAAAATCCTAAGCCTGTAAGTTACTGTATTTACTACCACACTGCAGTATTAAACAATAAGATCTGAGGATAATTTATTTATGGGTTAATTAAGGGTTGTAAGTTAGTAAGTAAAAGGTTTATTAAGAATCTTGGAAACCAGAGGTTTAAATGAGATACAATGGATTAAAATTTAAACCCGAGAAGGAAACTAGTAGTTAATAGCTGCATGATGAAAGAAACTATTAGCAAATCTGTTAATGATACCTGAGAAGGAAAGTTTATTCTTATTTCTAATATTATACTTAATTTCATTTTGCAAGTTATCATTAACTTATGTACAAATAATCTTAATGAAGTCAGAGTTGGATGCATTATAATAAAACTTTCTGGCTAGAACATTTCTTCTTTGTAGATTTCTTATGGATTAACAAAGCATTCCGTAGTTATTGACCAATATATCCAATAAATAAAGTCAATAAGTATTTGTTCCATATTACACACTAAGAACCAAGATGCTCCCTATAAAAAATTTACAATTTTACAATCTTTTTGTAAAATAAATACAAGTTTGTATTTATTTAATTTTTTAGTACACAATGGATTTTATGCATACTTTATTTTCAGGACTATAAGGCTCCCTGTAATCTCAAAACATTCTGTACTAAGGAGAGTGGAGATGAAACATAGCATAAAGAATTCTAATGCATTAGTATAAACGTTAAATAATTTTTTTAATCAATAATTTAATGTTTAGTCATATTATAGGTAAATTACATATATAATATAGCTTAGATTTAGTAATATAAATTCAATCTTTATATATATAATAAATATATTTGGATTTAGAAACAATTGTTTTTGTATGTTTCAAAATAAAATTTATCTACACTCTTAGTAAATTCACGAAAGATTCAAGAGCATTTGTTAAGGCATTGAGAAATAGAAACAAATGTTAAAATAGATGATGGTAGGTACAGATGGGAAATGTCCTGTAATAGAATAACTAATCATTGAGCTTGTTGGTTATTTATTTATTAATAATTTAGTTTTAAGAGCAAGTGTAGAGTATTGTGATGACCAAATGACCTTTTCATGTATATTACATTTCTAGTGACTAGTCAATGCTACAGGAATTTTCTTGATAATTAATTAGTATTTAATTAGTATAATTAATTAGTCACATGGTTAAAAAGTTATTAGGTAATAATGAATAAACTATCTTTTTCATATAAAGTTGATACATACATTATACTATATACCAATAAGATTTTCTTAAAATAATGTATAATGTGTACCAATAAGCAATGAAACATTTTTGAAAGAATTTATCAAATAATTCTAAAATAACATCATTCCATAGGCAAATGTATCAAATACAAAATTTGTTATAAATTTATATGTGAGAAGTGAGAGAATATTATCATAATGTATAGGTACTTAATTCTTTGTGATATAATGTTTTGATTAAGAGCTATATAAAAATACAGTTCTGCAAGCTGAAAATCTAAATTTAATCACTATTTTCTGTAAGTTTCATTGATGATTTCATTGAATTTGTTATAATATGTAGTAGAATGTTACATGTTTAAAATGCTTTAATTCATACATTTTCTAAGTTTATCTCAACATAATACATCAAAACTAAGGTACCTTTTTTGGTTGGTAGTTTGATAATTCCAGAGCCATAAGTCGTCCAATGCCTCGAGTAGCACCAGTAATTAAAATAATTTCATTTCTGATACTTTTTTTTCTTTTATTGATAATCAAACCAAAAAGTGAATTTAAATAGCTCAAGCAAACATGCCACAAGGTTAGTAAAAATTCTTTACTAAGGAAACATGAAAACAATTCGCTAATGGTTTTGAAAATATAGCCAATGTAATGGTACATCATTATAATAATATTTTGGAAGGGCAAACTAAAATAATTAATTAACCCGCTTCAATAAAATAATGATGTAAACAAATTTCCAGCAATTTCATTTTAAATCGGTTGTCTGCGAATAGGAGCTACTTTTACTGTCCTATATATCATACTCAACATACAATAAATGAATAAATAGGACATATTTATGCATAAAAGACATCATAAGTATTATAGTTTATATAACTGTTCAATATATATATCTTTTTATTTGATTAAACACAAGAGTATAGGTAATATGTTACCTACCCTTCTTGTAACATATTGCGTATGTCAATTTGAAAAATAAAGCCCATTACTACTACTACTACATATGTGTTTACCTAATTTACTTTGTACTTTTAGCTAGTATAACGTAACTTTTAGTGTCTCATAGTTGTGCTTTTATCCTCTATGACGTAACAACTTGGATATAAGCCTTTGATAATAACTTGCTGCTAAGGAAAAACTGATGCAGATACACACATATTTATACAACCACATTACAGCCGGATGTCTACCAGAATTGCGCTACATCATATAAAAACACTCGTGAATACAAGAATTTGGATTATTATCTGACCAAACAACTCTCTCATAATAGCGTATTATACCAATTAATGTATAGATCAATCAAATTTAGATGACAGCTATTAATTCTAGATGTACAGCGGACTCTCATGACCGCTTCAAAGCCGATCTTCCGCGTGAGATACCGCTGAAAATCACAGCGAAATTGGTCCTTATCCACGGTGGTGATCAATTAATATAATCATAGAGTCTATAGCATATTGAGACAGAGTTGCCTAACTTTATTCAATACTATAACGATGTTAAAATTGAATCAACAAATCAAAAAACCATGTTGAAACAGTGATTATACCTTTATTGAATTGTTTTTACCCATATGAAATAATGTGTTTAGAATTGGAGTGCAGGAAAATCTCTGGATGATGAAATTTTTCAGAGAAATTCCAAAAACACACAATCGTAAGATCTAAAAGTTTATAATGGATTATTCTCAATGAATTTGTCACGGACAACAAAATTATGAATATATAGTAAGTTAATGAACAAAGGTTGATTATATAAATAATTGTCCCGAACTGTAGTGAGGGCAATTATGTAAAATTTACAAGATCTCATTTATTCATTATCGCTGATATCACATGATTATATATTCTATAATACATAATATAATTTGATGCATTTTTCATATAATTATACTTGATCGATTACAATGTAATCCCGCAATATAAAAACAACAAATAAAATTTATTTCTGTCTATAATATGATCGCCCAAAAAGTTATACAAACATCGCAATATATTAAACCAAAAAGTTCGTCTTTAAATATATGATATGCATTTTTACGAATTTAAAAAATGACAAATTTATGAATAAAATGTTTTTATTATTATTTCAAATTGAATCCTTTCATACACAAAATATTATATAATCAATACAATTAATGCTATAGAATTAGACAAAATTGTTAATAATATTTTATAAAATTATAGGCAATATTTCTTTTGATATTTAGACATCGTTCAGATAATTAAATTTTAGTGCACAACAGCTGAGGTAGCCATTGTATTGAGGCCACATGTTCCATCACCACGATAAACTAAATAATAGCCCTGAAATGGAGAACATTTCAAATAATTAGCAACAGTAGAGAGATAGTTCACATTAATTAGTATTGCAAATTAAATGTGAGAATTAAGCACATGTGACTTAACATAATAAGTTGCAGCGATTGAGTATCGATTAAAGATTTACCTGAGTGTTACTAATAAATCGCAGTCTGCTGATCAAGATAAACCAAGAAGTCAAGTAGATGTGCGCAATAAATATTATGAGTAAAGTTTATCAAACTCTTATGATTATTTAAAATCTACATAAATGATTCATCATTAACGCTTACTTTGCAATTTATCTCAGTGACAATAAGTTATTCATGATTATAATACGCAATATAAGTTATTCAGACTTCGTTCACTAAAGAATTAGTATAACCGAATTTACATCAGGGCTTGATGTAAATTATTATATTGCAATATTATAATCATCATTGAGATTGTTGATATGTAGTTCGAAATATGAAATATAACCTTTGAATTATTTATAAGAATCTGTAAGAATAAGATGTTTAGAAAATATGACAAAATGTATCTCAAATCTCAAATGTAGAATAAGTCTAGAATTAAATTCATATTTTATACAATATGTAATAAATTATTATTAATATTATAAAATTATAATATTCCAATACCTTCTCTCCCCAAGTTGGACCCCAGCTATTCTTTATGATCCAATAAGGTTCATTTGATTCGCTAGAACCATAACCCACAATTAAAACGCCGTGATCCAATTTAGAAGGATTGCAGAATACCTTCCATGGATGGGAGACACCGCTCCTGTAAAACTAGAAGCAGAATCTACAATTACTTTCATTTATATATCATTTGAATTTCTATTAACTATTCAGTCTATACCTACTTGCATAGCGAAAGCATTAATTCCAATGCTTATTGGTGAATTGGCTGCAAGCCAAGTTGCCAATTGTCCTTCATCTTTAGGAAGAGATACTGAACCATTAATATAAGCAACGGGATGAAAACTGTCTTTCTTACAACTTCCACCACGCCCTGTGTACGGATAGCTGCTCTCAGACTCAATACCACCGAATTGGATAATCGATTTGTAGGCATTCGATGGCAAACCACCACCACAACCATTATCCAGCTTATCACAATCAACTAGCTCCTGAAAAATAATCAGATGAGTAACAATTTGGATTGAAATTGTATAAAATATGTATAAAGTTAACATATAAGATTTCATTTATTTATTATTGTTCAAAGGTTTGCTTTTTACAATTATTTTTGCACATTATATTATTTTCAGAATGATAGGATTAAAATTCGAATTATATGAATATGTAATATGAACAAAAAGCAAACATTTTGGCAAACATTAAAAACAATTTGACATCATACTGCTCAATAATCTTTTGGGAGTTCAGATAAGTATATAAATAAGTATATTTTTATGAATTTTCATATTACCTGCTCACTCAAAGACAACAGGACACCCTTCTTTACTTTCCATTGACCTTCAATATTACCTGTGGTAGAGAATGCCCAGCAAGATCCACAAGATCCCTGATTTTTAACTGGAGTCACAACTCCATGACTTCTCCAATCAAAGTCTGCAGGGGCTTGAAAGTATAAAGGCATACGAGCACTGTCTTTTGGTCTCTTGGATGTATCCCAATTTGGCCCTAGTCGTGTCAATTGAAATTCTTCATCTGAAAAATATGTCCATGAAATTTTAATAAAATTGTCACTTACAAAAATCAAATTTCTGTAAAACAGTTATATAACGTTTCTCACGAGTATAGTCAGAAAACTCAGTAACTCCATAGACACCAGATCCTTGTTCAAAAAGTTGTAGCATCTTTGCTTTTCGTACATTGCTTTCAAATACTTTAAATCGTTTCTCTGACTCTAAATTGATTAAATGATTTAAACAGTTCAGTAATTTTAATTATAGGTTGAAGATTAAATTTTAGCCACTTAGATGGATAAATTATATCAGAATAATTTGAGGTAAGAAGATATTATTATTTTGTACAAGTTATTTATACTATCTATACATTAAACTACAAACACTTATTACCTTCAATGGTATTGTAAGATTTTGAGTAGGCTTGCTTAAATTTTTCAAAAATATCTTTTGAAACAGGTGGGTTCTCCAGGCCAACATGCTTTTAAATTTTATACAAGATCATTAAAATTATGTTTTTATGCAATTTCAATATACTAATATATACTATATAAAATTGTACACTTACATGTAAATTTTCATGCAAATCAAGCTCCTCCAATGATTTACAGTTTTCAACTTCTGTGTCTTGTTTATTTAACCATGGTTGAACCCATGAAGAAATTTCACATTTCATAGGCTATAAATTAAATTAATGTTTTAGATAAAATATATAAAATAAACAATAAAATATTCTTGTAACATTTATATGATTGTATTCTTACAATTCCAATGGGAGATGGTTTGCAATTTGCTAATGTTTCAGTATAGAAAATATTTCCTTTTCTACAATTTGATGGAACAAAGGTTGCTGTAAATTTGTACAGCTTACCACTAACAATCTGAAATTAAAATAAATGATGTTGATTGATTGAAAATCTAGTTGATTGATTTTAAAGTAGATCAGGAAACAAATAACTTTTCTGTATCTCATTCTCAATTTATCTCCCTAAATAAAATTTATTATTATTATTATTATTATATGTAATGAATTTATTTCAACAAAGTAAATCCACATATCATAACTAAAAGTATAAAAGTTTTATTAGCTATCATTAGCTATGAATAATATATCTGTTTATATTAAATTAATATAGCAGATATTAATATTAAATTGATATAGCATATGTTAATGGTTAAACTAGTTGATTGATTTTAAAGTAGATCAGGAAACAAATAACTTTTCAAACTGCTAATGCTCACCCACAAAGCAATCTACATAAATGCCCCACCTTATATTCAGGATTTGGTCACTATCAATATAATAGGTCACATAATCGTAATCGCAATATATCATCTGCAATCACCTTAGTTCATTGACATTCCAACTATTGGAAGACTGGCGACTGCGCCTTTTTCCGATAGTTGCTGTAACTTTTCTGTGGAATGAACTGCCTAAAGCAATTAGATCTATTTAGAACTTTAGTGTTTTTAATCTAAACTTAAAACTTACCTTTTTACAAGTATATAATATGCTATAAAATCTTAATGTCACTTGAGTCAAAATTTTATATTTACTTGAAAATGGTGATTTAAAATAGACTTAAAAGTGGAATTCCTCCATCTATAGTTTATATAAATGCAATAATATCAGAAAATTAGATTATGTGACTGTAGCATGTAACAATATCCAAGAATTGATTGTACATGCTGATGACAAATAAACAAAAATTTTATTTCTATAGTTATGAATGATAGGATATCAATATTCAGAGTTAAACCATACCTGATGCGATGGGTTTTCCACATTGTAAAGGGCATAATGCAACAAACTATTGGATTTAGAATTGAAAATTCGTCCAGACTGGACAATAGCATTTTTAATGTATTCATCCTTCAAAATATCATTCTGTCCCAATTTTTTAATGCTGCCTCCCGAAAAAGCTTGTTCACAAGAAAGGAGCAATCCAATAAAAATTAAAAACTTCATCTTCGAGTTTATTTGAAATATCGCTTTTACCGTATTTATATATAAATATAGCAGTTACTTAGATAAACAAGTATAAGTATATAAAATATTTATGCTAATTTACACATCATGCCCATAGAGTATGATCATGCCTATGTGAGGACTAACTTTTTAGATGCAAATTATGGAATCCAAAATGTACGGCGTAAAAAAGGATGCATAAAAAAATATCCATGGCAGAAAAATAAAAGCTTTTTTATCTTATATAAACTATAATAATGTAGTCATAAACGGGATTTGCAGGTTTCCATTAAGGGGGATCAACCCCACTCGTAAAAAGCTGTTCTTTGTCGTAAATACCTATATAAATACATTAGAATATTGATTAGATCCTCTTATTTTATCACATTTTATCTACATTTTATTCATTTTTATCACTTTCTGTTCCTAAAATTTCATGTTCATGTTTTAAGTGCATTCAAATCATTTTTCGATGTTTTTATTTCACTTTTTAACCAGGAAAATGCAATATCCTGTAATTGAATTTTTGTTTTTAGTAAAGTCAAATTATTATTATTATTATTATATAGATATCATTGTTTTTGAAATGAAAATCACAAATAAATAATTT
Source organism: Monocelis spectator (assembly GCA_036784945.1). Lineage (NCBI taxonomy): Eukaryota > Metazoa > Platyhelminthes > Proseriata > Monocelididae > Monocelis > Monocelis spectator. The sequence goes on from JAYMFX010282879.1 coordinate 15,137, forward strand.
TTTAATCTGATTTTAAGTCTTCTATATAGATAATATGCTGTATCGAAAGATTCTTAAAATACAGTTCCCGTTTCTATTTCCACTAAATCTAAAAATTATAACCATATATGGTTATAATTATCTCGTATACGAATCCCATCCCATCTCCCTATTATGGGATTTTTAAATAATAGACGATTTCGATGAATGTTTTTTGAATAATTTTACAGCGAAACTTTACAATAATATGGTAAAGCTTTAGCCCATAGAAATCGCTAACCCGTCTCTTTGCGAAACACAAATATTATATTTCTATGGTTCATCACGACCTCGTACAAGTTGAATAAAAATATGTATTAAGTAATAGTCGGTATTGCTCAAGCAGCATATTGAAAACGAAAAGAGCAGTTGTCACCTTCTCTTTTCGTTTAAAAATATGTATGTTCCAAAAGATCAATTATTTCGCCAAAGCTTGGTTTCTGTATTTTTTTAAAGAATTCGTTAAATATTAATGAATATAAAAAATTGTTCCGGTCTACGATAAATACAATAGGTAAAGTCAATAATACGTAGATATGATCTAAATCAATAATGATATGCATGAATAAAATCAAATAATGAAAGATAGAAAGTTTTCGTGGATAATAAAATAACGATCTAAGAAAGATCAAGACTCTGTGAATTGATCAATAGAGACCTCGTCTCTTCGGTGTCCTCCCGAACATTAGTTCTATACTCTAGGCGAGCCTTCAATTCATCTTCAACTTGAGCTGCAGAGCGACCTTTTGTTTCAGGTACAAGCATGAACGTAAAAATGATGAAAAGAAAGGTGAGGATCACAAATGGTAACAGAGAGAGACGATGGAGCGATTTCTAAAAGAGAACATAGAAAACAAATTCTATATCAGCCAGTAATTCAAATATTAACAGAACCTATCTATAATGGAAACAGTGCCTAATACCTACAGTCTCATTTGAATCCAGAGTATATATAGTTTTATAGTTAAGGTTAAGATTATTATCTTAACCTCGGTTAATCCTCTCTCTCTTCGTAAGGAAGAGGAACATTCCACGCTTATAGCGTCTGGATTAGCGTCCAATGAGCTAATTCTGACTATAATTTCTATTTTTAGGGTCTTTGATTAATCAAGGGACAGCTGAGAGGGTGGGAAGAGAGATCTGATGCTCTCAACAAAGATAGCGTCCGTCTCAACATCATTAAAGGCATAACTATTAAGAGAAAAGCGCGCTAATTATGAAGTATATACGTAATACTCACTTGTAATTCGGGATAGAGTTCGCCGACTAGAATGACACAAAGCCAATTAGTGAAGGCCGCCACACTAACAGCCGTTCCGCGGCAATTTTCACGAAACAACTCAGCAGCCATAAACCAGGGAATAGAACCTAATTAGGATAAAGAACCACACTTAAAGCTCAGTCAAGGCGCATCTAAATGTACAGTACATTTACTTACCTGGTCCAATGGCAAACGAAGCTACAAAAAAACAAACTGCGGCAATGGCCACATAAGCAAACGAAGGAATGGTATGCTGCAGGAATAAGCAACCAATGAAAATTAAGAGGGAAAGCAAGGCGCCAATCAGTCCAATCAAATGCAGAGTTTTTCTGCCCGCTCTGTCAACAATGAATACTGAGATAATGGTGATGCAAATATTGACAGTGCTCGGCCCGAGTGAAGCGTATTGAGCGCTTTCTGTTGTCATGTTTAAATTTTGTGAAAATATTTCCGTTGAATAAAACATCACCTGAAAAATTCAATGAAAACCATAATTATTTAGAAAAATTATATTATTGGATCACTTATAGGTATATCACAATATCTAATAACTCAATTACAGCATTAATTCCTGTAAACTGCTGAGAAACTTGCATGCCAATAGCTATAATGAGACCCAGACGAAGGTACGGTTTACACAGAATTTCCATAACAGACATCTAAAAGTATAATAAATAGAATTTATAGACTTCATTTATACAATGAAAATACATCTTATAATCTGACTACACTCATCAGTATTATGAGTGCTTCTTAAAAATGCTAAAAAAAGAAACAGTCTGTATCGGGTTGGGATCCTTCTTTGTTTACACTACTTGTTGAGTTAAGTAGTGTGTACAAATCCTGACGGTTATTTATTATTGCACTTTAATAAATAATTGGTTTTAATTAGCTCGAGTCAAAGCTAACCCGATCTAATGAAATCCTCGAGACAAAGCTAACCCGATCTAATGAAATCCTCGGATCAAATCTAACTCGATCCAATGAAATCCTCAAATCAAAGCTAACTCGATCCAATTAATTCCTCGAGTCAAAGCTAACTCGATCCAATGAAATCATCGTGACAATAAATCCTCGAATCAAAGCTAACTCGATCCAATGAAATCATCGTGACAATAAATCCTCGAATCAAAGCTAACACGATCCAATGAAATCCTCGAATCAAAGCTAACTCGACCAAATGAAATCCTCGAGTCAAAGCTAACACGATCCAATGAAATCCTCGAATCAAAGCTAACTCGATCCAATGAAATCCTCGAATCAAATCTAATTCGATCCAATGA
>JAYMFX010283101.1:0-17684 GCA_036784945.1 Monocelis spectator
CGCTGGAAATAGATATCTCAGTAGGGCTTATACAAAAAGTAGCATTGTTAGGATCAGCGAGAATCTTGAGGAAGGTAGTGGACCTATCGACCAGCGAATCATAAAAGAAAGAATGGCCAACAGGCTTTGGCATCGGGAAGATGCCCGTCTGTGTGTGGAAGACAGCCGACAGAATAGTCGAGAGGAAATTTGTTTTACTATACTAACATTTACGCACATAAATTGGAAATTTGAAATTCAGGCGATTCATACGTTCAGCACCATTTTGTAGCCAGTTTGTAAAATGCAGAGGTGTGTATCCATACTAAATACAAAAACACGATGACAAGTAATATTTATTACGATATTAGAGATAAACATCCTTAAATAAAATCAATTCAACTCTCTTGTATATTACAATCAAATATGAATTCATCTCTCTTGTATATTACAATCAAATATGAATTCAACTCTCTTGTATATTACAATCAAATATAAATTCATCTGGATTTTGAATTCATCCGGATATTTTATTTGATGCATTCATTTGTGATTTAAGTTAATGAAGCAAAAAGAGATGAAATTTTTATCGGCCTAAAAGTGCCAAAAGAGACAGTTAGCTCAACCCCACAAAAAACTGAAATAGAATCAGTTAGCTTAAATAAAGAAAACTAAAAAAATTGTTGAGCTAACAAATGTTTTAATATAATAGTTTCACTTATTGATGAAATAATACCATGAAAAGAACAAAATAAAATTTAAAGAAGGCTTATAAAACAGTGCCATGAAGCTTTATATAAAGAGCGAATGTTTACCTTCCTGGAGCCTTTTCAACACCATTTTAATTTATAATTAATTTAATTTATCTTATTATCCCATTCATTAATGGGGATCATTATAGCCTAGTATAGCCTAGTATAATCAATATCGTAAGTTGTATAATCTGTATATTTGTTGAGTGTCCGGTTATCACATACTTCTAAATTGTATAGAAACCGGGCAAACTAAAATATTTTAAAATGTAATGATAGAACTTTTAGATAGAAATTCCACAACTAAATATACCTATTTTGATTTTTTGCGATGCTATAGAGATCCCTCCCAGTAGCAACCGGACATCCAAATAAAATATTAAAATTGAAATATTCGTATAAATATTCCAACACCGGACATCCAAATGAATAATACAATACTTGAAATCAATTAACCTACTACAGACATATTTTGTTAAGTTTGCATAACATTTAATTTTTTCAATGTTTGGGTGAAGTTTGTCCGGTTCTATCCAATTTAGAAGTATGTGGTAACCGGACACTCAACAATTATACGGTTTGTACGACTTACGAAATTGATTACACAAGAAAACATATTATAATACCAATAAAAAAAGTTTAATGTTAAATAAGAGAAGAATGGGGAAATTTGGGCGGTTACTGGGCAATGTTGATCCCTATAGCAACCGGACACCAAAATGGTTGATGGAGTTTTACTTTCCACTCTTAAATACATATTAAAATTTTATTGAAATCGGTGAAAGTTAAAAGGGCATTCATTATTGGTGCTGATAATAGCGACTTCGCTAGTAATCGGACACTAAAATGGACAACGGATTTCTACTTGCCGGCGCGAGTTACCACTGGGTACAAAATTTCATGAAAATCGGTTATGGTTAAAAGCGTATTATTAGTGCATACAGAATATGACTGAAGATAAAGAACCACCATAATTGCGATTTTTTTCTCAACCATATCTCGTTATGTAGTCGATCGAACTTGATGAAACTTTGTCCATGTCGTAAGTATCAGATAGGATTCCTTGCATTTAAACTTTCGAATTATTTGGTTTAGATCGGGTATCTCTAGAGAGATATGAAGAATCGCCCATTTTAAACCAACTTATATATAGCATGGCTGTATGCCGTTATGAGTTAACAAACCTTTTACTATCGGCTTAGCTTAGATAAACACTTACTTACCTAGATTTGTAAATTGTGTGATCAACGCATAGCTGGCGATATGCGTCAATTAACTAAATGACAATGTTTTAAATAACGATAGGAAGAGAAATTGAACTCGGCAATTTGTAATTTGTGCAGAAAGCAATATACAACTATTCATTTCTACCTTATCCAATCCAACAAAGTCAATAATAAAACGATTACCACAGGCCTTCATTACCAATACACTGCTCCAAATAATTTGATTCACAAATAATAATAATAATAACCGTATATTTATTAGTAAATGGAAATCGAAAAATTTAGTACAAGCAATGATAGTACATGGCCCAAAAACACAACATAGTGAGTAGTAGAAAAGAAAAACACAACATAGTGAGTAGTAGAAAAGAAAAACAAAACACATGAAAAAAACTGAAAGCATAGCTTTTAATTTATTTGTAGCTATTTATAATTATAGAAAAAGAGAGAAGCTAAGATCTATTATTATTTAAAAGGAGAGAAGTATATGGGAAAAAGGAATTTAGCCTACGATTGGAAGAAATGAACGGGATGTTGAAGTGGCCGGAATTTGGAAGTCTTTTTAGACAGATTTTGTGAAGAATATGATTATGATTTGTGCTATTTAGGAAAAGTTTCTTTCTTAGCATGTCTCGGCGTTGAGAGAGGGATGGTAAACAGTCAATGTTTTGGCAATCGATGCCGCAGATTAGCTTGTGGCATCTTTTTTGTGTAGTTTCGAGTTTCTTTCGTAGTTTTTCATTTAGGCCCACGAAGACAGGACATGCGTATTCACGGATGGACCTAATAGTCGATTGGTAAATTTTCATTAAGTCTTTTTTGGTGATTATAGGCTTGAGTACGTAGAGGAAAATGTAATTATTTTATTAATGTAGTTGTTCCAGGTCAGTTTGTTGTCGAAGTTTACGGCAAGAATTCTTAATTCATCTGAGGATTCAATACCTATTTGAGGGAGATGACCCAGATTTTTGAAGAGATAATTATTTTTTTAGTTTTCCGGTCATTTAAGCACAAATCTTCAATTTTACACCAGCTCCAGATGTTGTTGATTTCTGTGAGGATATGATCTACACTTAAGTCTTTATTAATGGAATTGATAATGTTTAGGTCATCGGCGAACAATATGATTATGATTTGTGCTATTTAGGAAAAGTTTCTTTCTTAGCATGTCTCGGCGTTGAGAGAGGGATGGTAAACAGTCAATGTTTTGGCAATCGATGCCGCAGATTAGCTTGTGGCATCTTTTTTGTGTAGTTTCGAGTTTCTTTCGTAGTTTTTCATTTAGGCCCACGAAGACAGGACATGCGTATTCACGGATGGACCTAATAGTCGATTGGTAAATTTTCATTAAGTCTTTTTTGGTGATTATAGGCTTGAGTACGTAGAGGAAAATGTAATTATTTTATTAATGTAGTTGTTCCAGGTCAGTTTGTTGTCGAAGTTTACGGCAAGAATTCTTAATTCATCTGAGGATTCAATACCTATTTGAGGGAGATGACCCAGATTTTTGAAGAGATAATTATTTTTTTAGTTTTCCGGTCATTTAAGCACAAATCTTCAATTTTACACCAGCTCCAGATGTTGTTGATTTCTGTGAGGATATGATCTACACTTAAGTCTTTATTAATGGAATTGATAATGTTTAGGTCATCGGCGAACTTTATCATTCTAGTTTGATTATGAACTGGTTGGAGGTCTGAGACGAACAGTAAACAACAGTTAAATGTCAGAATTATGTATGCATGCCAAAATGAATTTGGAAGAAAAGGAGGAAGTTTAAGGAAGAAAATCTAAAATAACCCTTCACATGATAGAAAAGAGAAATCCAAATATGATTAAGCTTGAAGTAATCAGCTAAATTGCTTTAATGACAAGTAATATTTATTAGCATTTTAGTGATAAATGTCACAGATAAATCTCAACTACCAATTAAATCAATTAAATTGATTTCACATTTTCTACAATTTGATCGATATGGAATCATGAGAAAATATTGCGATTTGTTTGTGATAACTGAATTATTCTTAAATAGAAAAGGCAACGGTTTCATTAAATATATTTTAATAATTTTTTGTTTTATTCTGTTTATTCTTAAATGTTTTCGACATATGACAAGAAATTTAATTGCAAATTAATACTCAATGTCGTATGTTGTATTAAATTCTATATTTTTTATGAAAGACTTGTACAGTGTTGCGTGGTGATATAGCTTTTTTGGAATATTACTAACGATATAAATCATAAACATCCCTTAGAAGGTTAAAAGGGTCAACATTTTGAATTTATGAATTGATCTTAAATGTTTTCAATACAGCTATGATAAGAAGAGATGACAAGATATATGACAAGAGAATCTAAAATAACCTTTCACCTGATAAAGAAGAGAAATACAAATCTGACTAAGTCTGAAATAATCAGCTAAATTGCTTTAATCGAGAAAATGGATCCTTATTCATATCAACAGAAGAAATCTTCTTTTCGAAGGGTGTCATGAAATTTGTAATCTATAGAATAAGATGAATCAGTTAAATACTGGTCAATCTCCTCAAATTATATTTGTTCATATTTTGAATACACAAAAATAATCAGGAATTTTAAACGTTTGCATTTAATATGGATTATGAATCAAATAATAATGATAACAATAGGTACCATACTAACATTTACTTACTTGAGTTGGTAATTTCCAATTCTTGAGATTCATATCAGTTTGTAGCCAGTTTAGGACATGCAGAGGTGTGTATCCATACTAAACACAAAAACACGATGACAAGTAATATTTATTTTCATTTTAGTGATAAATGTCACAGATAAATCTCAACTACCAATTAAATCAATTAAATTGGATTCACATTTTCTACAATTTGATCGATATGGAAACATCAGAAAATATCGCGATTTGTTTGTGATAACTGAATTATTCTTAAATAGAAAAGGCAACGGTTTCATTAAATATAATTTTTTAAATTTTTGTTTTTTCTGTTTATTCTTAAATGTTTTCGACATAGTCGAATTACTTCAAGAGAGTGCAAACAATTAGCTGTTTTATAGAAAAACATTTGTTAGCTCAGAAACATTTTTTTGTTTTGGCACTTTTGGGCCGATAAAATATTACAGTGAAATATGAATACAACTTATAATATAAAACTATAAGTGAAACTTGCTCCTTAGTAATTACACGCACCCTCAAAATTTATCAAGTTAAAAAATTAAATGTTATCATCAAAAGATTAATTTAATTTTATGACTCGGTTGAAACAAGACTGTTATGTGAAATAGTCCAATTAATTCAAGTTGAATTCACACAATAATTTTGTAAAAGAAAGCATTTGTAAGCTTAACAAAGATTTAGTTTTCTTTTCTGATTATATTTCAGTTCATTTTGGGTTCGGTTTAACTCACGCTTATGGCACTTTTGGGCCGATTAATATTACTGCGATATGTGTATAATACTAAGAAATGAACTCACCTTGAAAGTCTTCGCAGAATCTCCACTTGATTTTTTGCCTTTCTTTTTTTTTGTTGCTCTTCAAAATCCTGTATTCTTCTGTATTCTACCATTCGTACATCAGAAAAATCAGGTATTAAGCCAGCAGTGAATAATAAACTGTTTGCTGTGTCGGGGTGTGTTTCTCGTATCCATTTTTCAGCAGCTAAAACTTTTGAATAACTCTCTGAATTTGATTCCATGTTTTGGGCTGTTTCTGCCCGAAGTTCAGAAACGGACTTTTGAATGCTTTTATTCACCAGAATTTTACTGAACGCATTAAAGAAGCAGTCATTGCCCTTGCTCTCTGTATCGACAAATTGACCATCGGTATCCATATAATAAGCATGACCTATCTTGTTATTAGGGTCATGCTGGATGTAAATAATCTCCGTATTATTCTTAATATCTTCTTCTGTCTTTGTGTAATCTTTATTGTCAACAATTTTCAAGTTAACTCCATTTAATTTAGCAGTTGCTATCATTACCGCAATATTGGCAGGGCCTCCATTTCTCAGAGAATGTACCGTTTCAGTAACAGTTTTGTTTGTATTTTGTGACTGAAGTGAACTATAGTACATCATTTCACACTGAGAATATGCATTGCAATAATCTCTTTTATTGTAATTGATCTGCTCTTGAAATGTTCTGTATTTACCATAGCTAGCCATAAATTTATTTTCTTCAGAAGTCAAGTGTTCTTTTTGAGATAGTTGTTCGTATTTCTGTTGATCAGCATTTTGTTGCTGAGTATTTTGATCTTTGTCTACCAGACAGTTCTGAACTCTTCTGGATAAAGAATCAGTGAGGCTACTCACAGCTAATGTTGACCATGGTTGTAGTAATTGCGAATCCATTATTCTGATCAACTGTTCAGCTATTTGTTCAGATACTGATCGCATTATCATATTGAAGGAATCCAGTTCCATTTTCAAATATTCTTTATGAAAAGGAATAAGGAAATTTATGGTTTTTTCAATGTCATCCGCTAATGAGTCGTCCCCACCTAATTCTTGCAGCAGAACCTCTCGATTGTTTTTCCAGGAACGAGGGAATTCTTTTATCTTATCTTCTACGGAGTAAGTTTCATTATCATTAAAGTTGTCAAATTCATCAAAGATTTGGAGTCTCTTTAACTTTTGCGCAATGACCATTGCATTGTTCTTACTGATCTTGAGATTTGAGAACAATACTTGACTGATCGTCATAAAATCTCTGTCCACTAATCTCAACTTTGCTAACAGAGTATCGACAACAGTATTAGTCAGTGTCAGTACTTGAGTCAGACCATTAAGTGTACCAATAACTCTGATAGCCATACTTACAATGCTTCCATATTTACCGGAGTCAGATAATACTCCCTTGATAAGAGGTAGGGCTATCGAGTCCCATTGCTTGCGCATAAAGTCCTGTCGAGGATTTATGGTTTCTGAAACAATCATTTCAACTTTGTACTGATTGCGTGCAGACTTTGTTGACAAATCGATAGCATACATTTTGTAGAGAATACGCAGGAGGTTTTGGTTAGTGAATGAATTTCTTACACTCGTCTGAACTCTTTCAATAATTTCAGGTTTCAGTTGATCAAATGAATAATTTGCTAACTGCTGGATGCCGGTATTCAAAACTTCTCTTGTTGCAGCCTCTGAAACTTTAACTCCGACAATTTTCAATGACAAACTCTTCAAGTTTTTACCTGTTGTTTTCAATGTGGTTGCCACCAATTCTTTATTAGTGACAAGCTGGGTGCCTGCTTGTTCCAGCATCTCCCTACTAGCTTCAGCAGTTAGTGTCTTAGCACCCTTAATACCATCTTTCACAGCAGAAAATCCCATTGATATCGCTGATATGGCTAAACTGACTGCTTTTTGTTTACAGTAATCCTGCCACTGGAATTGGCGTGTACTGAATGCTCTGTATGCTGTAAACATGTCAGCTATACCTTCTGTTACCAGTCCCATTCCGACTGTAGCACCGAACCCAGTGCCAATTAACACACCACCCACAATTATTTGACCAACACCAAGAGCCACCACAAGGCAAATACACCTGTATGGAATAAAGAGCTTCTCCGTGATCTCAAGAATATGCTCCATGCCTTTCAAGACAAATTCGTTCATTTCAAGAGTAGGAAGGGAATCTAACATGAACAAATCCCGAATGTTCTTGACTTTCGTAATTTTCATGTCTTCTTGTTTTAAATCTGCGTGTTTCAATATGAATTTAACTTCTTTCTTTGACAAGTCTTTAAATTCAAGAGAAAAGTCAAAACTGTACTCACGAAGCACATTGATAACATTTGCAGCAGTTTCTTTATTTAGTTCATCGAAGCTGATATTCACCTGACCATCATCAAGTTTACTGCTACGAAAATCATGAATATCTTTGAAGGAAATGGTAAGAACGACATTTTCATGACAACTTTTAACTACCGACTCTGCTTGATCAATGCTTAGATCATCAAACTTGATGAAGCAGGATGTCTCATCATCCTTCAATTGAAACAGCCGATTTAACAGTTTTTTTCTTTCAATCTTTTCAAAATATTGACCTTTCTGTGAGAACAGTATGCCGGATTTTAGCGTTTTATTGTCTATAAAGAGTTTCTTTAGTGCTGATTTGTGTAGAACAAGTTCAACGTCACAAAACCTAGCTTTAATTGATTTCAACTTATCCATGGCAGATTCTTGATCCAAACTATCCAAAACAATATTCAGTTTGACTTCTTTTTGATTGTTTGATGGCGAAAAAAGCTTTGATATGTAATTTTCGTTAGCTTTCTTGATCAAAATGTCAAATCGCAGATCCTCTTTAATCTCCTGGTCTTTAACAACTTTTAGTAATTTATATATCCGCTTTTTTCCTAGCTTCAATTCACCGTTGTTGTCTGATTTCATATTCAGATTTGCATGCCAGTATGATCGCTCCTCTTTAAGCTTTGCTATTGCAGACTCTCTCGTGAGATCTTTTAATTCTTTGTCAGATTGGAACAAATTCGTGTTAATTTTAGCCAGGTCAACTTGTTTCAAGTTAATTTGAATCTTGGACTCCGACTTGAGACCATCTTTGTCAAAAGCATTTTTCAGTGTTATCAAAGCTTGATCAATGGTACCAGAATCTTCACGTCTTGTCAAATGATTGAATGCTAGGGAATAACGTTTGCGATCACTTAGCTTCAAATCTTTATTCTTGAAAGTATCCTTCTTCTTTTCATCTCTTTCTTGTTCATTGAAGTGGTGGACTGTTTCCAATATATTCTCATTATTTCCTTTATCAATCTCGACAAGGTCAATCATACGCTTGGATCGTTTAATTGCATCGATGTTACAGCTGACTCCTTGAATGTAAGAGCCAAGAATGGTTGCTTTAGTGTTCAACTGTTTGTATAAATCACTGTTAACAAAATCAGTCTGTGTTTGCTGCAATAGAAGCTGTGTCGCATTGAGTACACTCATTTCATTTGAGAGGCAATTCAAAGCAGAAGTGTACGACTGATACGTTTTTTGTTTATAGTCATTTTCTTGTAACAGAATTAAGCACCATGCAATACCTAGGTGGGCAGCTCCAGGAGAATTGACATTTCCAACATTCTCTTCAACTGCTCTGTGTGATGATGACTTATCAACATCTTTATTTTGCTGATAATAGTTTTCTTCCAAACTAATTGCCTTTTCAAAATATTCTAGAGCTCGATTGAATTTATTTGGAAGAGGTAAGGACCACTCATTTACGAGAATATCATTTCCAATGGTAATCAAAAGGTAGGGATTCTTTATCAATTTCTCCTCTTTAAAGTCATTTCGAAGCTGATCAATGAGTTTTTTGCATTCTCTCTCAGCATTTTCACATTTTACAGTTCCTTTGTCGAGTTTTCTTAAGAATCCTGCCCACTGTTCTTCGACAGCTGAAATAACACAGCTTTCATAAGTGGTTGGGAGGAGTTCAGTGAACCAATTTGCTATCTTTCTGGCACAGCTGTAATTCTCTTGTCTAATAGTGAGTCGTATTTCATCATTTAGGAATGAACAAAATGTGTCAAACAATTTGTCCTTGACTTGAATCACTTTCAATTCCTCATCTCTAAATGTTATCAACTGGTATGACTCTATTTCATCTCGCTCCTTTTTGGCATTTTCTTTTGTTGTCAGGCCTTGAAGACTTTGAGCATTCAAAATCATGACTCCAGTGCCTCTCTTTCCTTGTCTGGCTGTTCTTCCAAATGCTTGATCTTCAACTCTTTTGTTACTCGGCATAAATGATAATATTACGTGCAAACCTCCAGTAGGTTCAATTTCATCTGTGCGGATGTCAGTACCTCTTCCAGCCAGATTTGTTGCAATGATAACTTCACCCGGAGAAATGTTCTCTACATTTCTTTCTTGGTCCATGTCGTTCATTGTGTACAATTTTACAGAGCTTGGCCTCAATTTACTTTTCAACATTCCATTGATCCGATTTGCTTGTTCAATTGTTTCACAAATTACTAAGATTCCTCGACCCTTCTTAATCTCCAGCACTATGCTGGATAAGATTTCTTTAAGCCAGTTTCTTTCATTTTCTGCTATAACAGCTGATTTCAATTCTATAAACTGTTTTCGATATCGCTGAGGAATGTTAATTACATCGACTTTGTAAACTTCTTTAAGAACATTTCTAGCTGTTTCTGAACCCAGTGTTCCACTCAGTCCATACACTTCTTCATATTTGTAAATCAATCCGATGTTTGATAGAAAGTTGGTAGTAAGTGTTTCACTTGTCATCTTTAGATTGTGCTTCAGCTGGAGAAACTGGTGCAGTCCATCACTCCAAACTGTCGAGCTCTGAATAATCCCAGTACTGTAATAATCAACAGGCTTGATTTGACCATCATGAACAACATAATGGACATTTTCCTGGTAATTTAATGCCTCAACTGCATTTGTGATCCACTTGAATTTTTGCTTTTCTATGAAATCTGCAAAATTGCTTGGAATATAAATTTTGTTTTCTTTGATTTGTTGTTTTAAATATGTCTCCAACTCTTTTGTCAGGAAATCATCAATGTCATCTACAACCACGCTAACTTGACTTCTATCACCTGATTCAACAATGTATGCTTCCAAGTCCTCAATTTTAAGAATATCGCCATTTTCATCAGAAAATTCCAAAGTAATTTTTCCATCTTCAAATCCAACTTTGCCAATTAGAAAGTACATCTTGTTGTGGAACTGAATGAATCGCTCTTTCATTGAAATAAGATGCTGCCAAATGAAGACATAAATTGCATGGAAATGGTCCATCCCTGGTACTGAAGATGAGAGACGAGCCATTTTCGAACTGTCGTCTATAAGCATGCTATCTACTTCATCAACAATAACTGTTGCGAATCCTCGTCCAGCCCGAGTACCTAATTTACTGTAACTATCTCGAAGAATATCAAACTGAAACTGGGACATTTCACCATAGACCACATCATCCAAGTAGCAATCCTTTCTGCCTTTCAAATACACAGTTTTATCTCTGTTGTCCGAACATGTGAGGGAAAATGTCCGGTACAAGTTTGCCTTCTGTTTTGCATCTCTTTCTGCTAAAACTGGTGAGCTGGTGATCACATCAACTTTCTTCCCTCGTAGTGCGCTAATTATAGCCAAAATACAAATTATGGTAGATTTTCCCTCGCCAGTTGCAACTTCAAGTAATTTGCCTTTTGCACTTTCTTTTCTTAATGCGATTAAACAGCAGAGTATTTGGGGTTCAGTCAAGTTATGACCAGTTATGAGAGAGTTTGCTCGTGATATAATTGCAATCGCTTCATAATCAGAAAATTTCAATTTATCAGACTTTACTTTCTTTGCCCACGATAAAATCTGTTCCTTAGTCCAATTCAATTTATCAGAGTGATTTTTAAAAATATGTTTTCTGATATCCAATGAACCGGATTTAATAAGGTCTGCTAATTCTACATCAGATTGGTTGATGTTTTCCAACTGTCTCAAAAGTTCATTCAAATCATTCACTTTACCTTCAGACTGAAAGTGGTTTTCAATGATCAGTTTATTGATTTTCTGCATAATCTCTTGAAAGCTTGTCGATTCAGTCAAGATATTTTTACTCTTTTCAAAATTGGAAGATGGTAGACTGTAACTCTCAATAGTGTTCAAGAACATCAACAAATTTTGAAATTTGTTATTTACAGGATTAAATGTGATTACAAGTTCACGCAACTGAACAAAATTCCATCCAGCATCTTTCAAAGCTTGGAATACTTGCAGAATTTTTCCCTCTTGAGTCTCAAATTGTGGTGGACATTTGGCACATCGACACAAATATCTGCTTTCAATGATGTTCTTTAGAACACTCAAGCTGACATTCTCAATATCTCTTATTGTGTGCAGGTCAATGTTTTTATCTAAACAGAACCTGAGGATATCTTCAAATGCAAACAGGTTATCAATCGACTTTATGCAGCAGAACAATCTGCCAATGAAATTGATATCGAAGCTCGAACACAATCTTTTGATCAATTTTCTGGAGTGAATCTCATTGATGTCACTTGAAAGGCATGTTTTTAACTTTTTCAAACACCAATCGTGTTTAAAAGCTTCAAAAGGTTCCGGTTCGTATATTATCAAAATACGTTTGACATCATCAAAGTCTAGATCAGGAATTATCTGAAGTAAATCCATCAACTGATCAATATTTTGAAAAGAACATTTTTGAATCAAAGATAGAATCTCGCATGATTTGTCATAGTGAAACATATCTTCTACTGTTGACCACATTGTGTAGAATTGAACTTGGTCTACAGGAAACAGTTGCAAGTCCTCAAATATGTCTGAGATCAACAACTCACGTTTCCATTCATTACTTTCTTTCTTGGTGAAAACATCAACATCAAAAAACTTTACTGAAGTAATTATCTCCATCAAATCCAAATCATCTTGTGATTTTTGTATTTTTAAGCTGACATTCGAATCCAAATTATCCAAAATTACCTTGCAAAAATCATTCAAAAAACTTTGACATTGTCGGTGGTCATTTAGATTTCTCAAAATTCTAAAACAAAACCCTCTTACTTTTTCATTTACGTTACCAAGATTCTTCGCAGCAAAATCCACACAAATATCAGGCAATTGAGCGAATTTGGTTGCATAATACAAAGACTCACAAAATACACTTAGCAGATTATTTAAATCGTGCTCATATTGAATGAAATGTTGAGCCAATACTTCGAGACAGTCTGTGTTACATTTTTTCAGTTCCTTGATTATTCGACAGTAACAAAGCAATGTTATATCTAAAATCTTTGTATGAAGAATGCATTGTTCAATGAGTACTACAAACGACTCATTCCTTGAGTAATCCAAATTCTCTTCTACAATTAAAATGATAAAATCAGACAGATCGTTAACCTGTGATAGTTTTTCCTTTTCTTGGATCAATTGCAGTAACTCTGAAATAACTTTGTCGTCTATTTGAAATTCTTGCTTCATTTCAACGCAAAATGAGCTTTGTAAGAATGTTTTCATGTTTTCATCTAGGTTAAGAAGTTTAGATGCCCAAATTTCCCGACTTCTGCCATTCAAACTTTTCCCACTTTCAACAGATTCATCAAACAGTTGCAAGCAAGACATTTTGAGTGTCTCTGACATCGTACTCTCATATATGAGAGCCACACTGTCCAGAAACTCGTCTGTTATTCCACTTTTACATTTACAGTCATGCAACAAATTTAAAACCTCTTCTTGTAGTTCCACATTTCCACTGTCAACTATTTCTTTTAATTGTTTGTAATTTTCGGGGAAAAATCCGGATTCCAATTCAATAAATTTACGCAACTGATTCAAGAGATCTTTGGGAGAATAGTAGCTAAAATTGGAGAGTTCTATTTTCTGTCTGAAAGCTTTCCGGCGAATCAGAGGGTTGCAACTGTCAGTAATCACAGACTGAAAAAGTGAGTAGATTTCAGATTTTATGGTTTTGTTGCTGTTTATATCTGTCCCAACATCAACCAGTTCTTTAAGGAGCTGGTCATCTATTTGTTCAGAGATTTTCACAAATGTAGAAATGATCCCCAGACACAATTTCTGATTATTTTGATATTCAGACTTGATTTCTTGAATCAGTATTTTATTTATTTTTACTCGATAAAGTTCAATATGTTGTTTATTAGCCTCAATAAGTGATCCCAACGAACTGAGTAGCGTTTGTCTCAAAATGAGATCCTTCTCATTGATCAGTCTATCAAGTAATTCGTTATTCACATGTTGGGATAAAACTTCCCCTTTTTGGGCCAGATAAATGAACACAGGTAAGACATCTTGTTTCAAGTTCTTATCATCCAATGCTGACTCAAGTTTGTCAAGTAAAAAGTGTTGCAGAGTTTGGTTATTTTTAATAGTATTTTCAAAAATCTTTACAAGCAACCTGTTGGTGCTCCTTTTATCAACACTCATTGGATCAAACATTTCAGATAGAGCATTTAACAAATGTTGATCAATAATTTGCTTGTTTTGGGAAATGGTTACAAATATTTTCAATACACTTGTATGGTGGCGGATTTCTTTTTCCAGAGCAAGTTTTGTATCCATAGGAAGTTTCACACCTTTGTCAACACATTTTTGAATGAATTCAATTATTATTTCTTGTTTGCTTCTTGTTTGACCCTGTTCTAGGGCATAGCCTGCTCGGACTAGCTCACACTGGTAGAATATGGAGTCTGGGAGCTCTTGATTCTGCCTTGCTTGCTCCAATAGTTTGAATGAATTAAATCTCAGTCGACTATTGGTTGATAGTTGGAGATAGTCACCGATTACATCAAACGTTTTGTTTGAAACTGGAACCTTACCACCCATGATAACATTTTTCAAAACAGAAAAAACCTTTTCAAAGTAACTAGGGACACTCAACAAGTTTTCCAATGTTTTAACTATGGCCTCAGGTATGATATATGTGTGTGAGTAAGCCAAAATAATATCCAATACTTGGGGTGCATATTTCTCATTCATATTAAGAATAGAATCAAACAATAAAAATAAATTGTTGTCCTTAAATTCTTGCTTTTTAGCTTCATACAATAGAGCTGTAAACAGATGTCCATTGATCTCGTCTTTGTAATCATCCTGGCCTATCTTCAAACTATCTTCAGTGACATACAGAGCACTGATGTTTTCCATATGCATTGAATCGAGATGAACAGGAGAATCGGCAACCTTCACGCATCCACGAATATATGCTGTTCGGACATAAATGCTGACGTCATAGATTGGGCTGTTAATAAAATCCAGCAACTGATTCAAATAATCACCATCAAATGACATGTATTTTGTAAGGCCATACAGACACTTGGCAGCTGCTATACTTGTTTGCTTGTCTCCAGTTTTACCAGTGAGAACTAAGATTAAATTATCAATAGTTGACGACTCAAGACAAACATCATTTTCAACAGATCTCCAAACAATCTTCGCTGCGAGTAAGGATACTTTGTTGTAAGAACTGTGACTGTTTTTTTCATCTGAAAGCTCTTCAAACTGAACTCTTTCTCCTTCATCATTATAACTAAGTTTAACTATTTGAGGGCACAGCATCTTACTCGATATTAAGTCAACTATTTTTTCATCATTCAGAAACAACTTTTTAGACTTCACATCTTCTGCGCATAAAACTCGACTCAAAATGAACACCAAGAAACTTGTACAATATTCGCTGTCTATCAATGAGTGATAAAGTCCCATTAGCTTTGACAAAAAGCTTTGTGAAAACGATTCCAAGTTCAAACCTTTCTGCAACATTCTCTGAGTTTTATCTATTGACAAATACAATGCAGTTAAACAGGATTTGATTAGCTTCATATCGCTTGTTCCTATCACCTCACATTTATCGACCAACTTCTCCAATATTTCTTCACTTAATGGTTCAGTAACCTCATGATCTAGGTAGGTACAAATTATCTCCATTATCATATGTTTTTGATCACAGCTCAAACCTGAATCATCTTGCAAACAATCAATGAATGTGATCATTTGTTCATTTTGAAACAATTCTTTAGCTCGATTGCAGTCCATAACTTGGTTAACCATGAATTTGAGTGAATATTCAAATTCTATTCCATTCTTTAAATGGGTGTAGTACATTTGAAAAGTACTCTTGTAATCAAAATCATCGAGTGTTTCAGCCAATTCAATCAATTTGAAAATGTAATCTCTAAACGAGATATCAGCATGCTGATCTTTAGGTAATACAGTTTGTGCATATTCGCGAATCTTCTGTAATCGTTCATCAGTTAAGACTTGTTTCTTATTTCTAGCAGCGCTGTTGAAAAGAGCTTTGATTGCGTCTACTCTCACCTTATTTATTTCTTTGATGATTATATCCTCAACCTCTTTCGGATCATGGGATTTTTTCCTTACATCTGTTGAATCAAAAATCAGGTCTTTTTTTCGATATTCTTCAATTGTCATATTCATGAGTTTACATAAAAAGTCGACAGCTAAATCTGGAGTTTTTAAATCTTTAATTTGCGAGTAATTTTTGAGCATGTAATCCACAAAAAACGACTCAAAGTTCTTGTCTATATTCAAAATTGATATGAGACCATCAAAATCAGTGATGCATTTCATGAGCTTGTCAATTGTCGCATCATTAAAGCTTTGTTTTCGTGAAACTTTTGAGAATATGGAGGCGCACATCCGATTTATGAAAAATGAATAAAACCTCTCCCCTGCATAACAATTAATGAAATTAAAGTGGTATCCAAGGAATTTGTCCTTCAAATAGTTATCTTTGTCATCATCTTTGAGCAGCTCGTCTCTTGACACTCGTAAATAAAGGTTCATTATCTCATACCATGTGGTTCTCCACATTGATCTGTCATCACCAGTCAGACTGGTGGGATTTGACAAACTCTCCTTGTCATTTCTGTTCCTGTCTTGGTTCTTCACACGGCCAGTCAAATTCAAGAATTGTATGTCTGTTTCCTCTGAATAATTTGTGTCCTGCTTTGATCTGACAGTCTGGATGGTTTTGCTGACCAATTGTTTATTCTTCTTGACTTTTGGAACTGCCAACGATAAACTTCCATGGGCATTTTTATTGTTTGAACGCTTGGTAGTTTCAAGACTTTCCAATTTATTCAGAATAAAAGCCCTGACATCTGCAGTTAAATCTGGCAAATTCAGAACTGCAGATAAATGTTGCGAATTTTTGTTCTGATCCTCTATATTCAGTTTCTCAAAGTAATGACCTAGGAAGGAAATTAAAGAATTTTTAAATGAAGGAGACTCGCAATTTTTACACAGCTCAAAAATGGAAGAGATGTCGAGAGTATTTGTTCCACTTGTGCTGTTTTGAGTCAGGAACTTCAAAGCAGAGCATAAAAATTGCAACATTTTTTGATGAGATGGTTCATCACTGTTTAAAAAATTCCTCAGACATTGGAACATTTGTTTCACAATCTCCTCATCAATGGAGGATAAATCTTCAAAAGAAAAGTCGAATTTTCGTACAAAATCAACGAGTTTGACACAGTCATGCTTATAAAACTGATTATCCGTCATATAGAGAAGTTTCAGCTCATCTATAGCAGCCTCTTTGTCAAAATCATACGCAAATAATTGCTTGATCATTTTGGTTTGATTTCTTTGAAATTTTCTTATTGCAATTGCGACTGTAAATATTACAAAAAGGTTGGGATAGTGTTGTCTTTTTTATTTCATTTTGTTTCTTGTCAACATCTGGCTATTCAAAGCTTTTCATCAGCAACTGAAAAAATAAATGTGCAGCAAATAAAAGCTGTGTCAAAATAAGTTTTAACACTAGAAGCGAGGTTAAGTCAATTGACGTAAATTTGGATGTTCGCTTGACTCATTTTTCACGACTTTTATTTATTTTATGATTTAGTAATAATTCTGAAGTTTTAAGAAAATTGGTGCATTCATAAACAAAAAATTCGAAAAAATACTAAAAGTGCGTTTACGGTATGTTTAATAAAATTGATTACAAATCCTGCGACGTTGTTAGGAAGTTCACCAATTGTAGGTTCTTTCTTATCCTCTGTCTCCACATTGTCGAAAGTATTAATTAGTATATAGTCTATTTTTCTTATGTAAATGCTAAGCTTCATATAAAGAGAGTGTTTATACGCTCGGGCAAAAATTGCAAATATTATTTTTATTATTATGTATAAATTATTTTATCGGCCCAAAAGTGCCAAAAGAGAGAGTTAGCTCAAACCCACAAAAGAACTGAAATATAATCAGTTAG
>JAYMFX010283212.1:0-17683 GCA_036784945.1 Monocelis spectator
TAAAGGTTTTCTAACTTCCCTATAGAACTGAGAGCTGAGTCTTCATATAGGGAAGTTCCCTATATAAAGACACTATGATTATATTTAATACAAATGTCTAACATTCTGGTATATCTCTACTTACCTAAAACTCATCTATTGAGAACATAATGCATAATATTTCCTAAATATACTTTTCCAAACATATTTTTCTTTCTAAAAGTTTGTTCAATAAGTATTTCTCTAACAGAAATTTACATCCTTATAGTTATATTATATTTAATATATAAAATAAATATAATAATTTACTTATCACACATATCTAACTCCAATTAAAATTACCTAGTTATAATGGTACCAGAGTAACAGGTAATGTAATGACTTCTATGAATATCTTGCCAGCCACTTTGTTTTTCAAATGGCTAGATATACGTCAATTAAGGTTAGACATGAGCTCAATTTGTTGTGAATAAATCATACTGATAACTAGCCATTTTACTCATTTAATGTGCTTAATTACTCATTTGTACAGTATTAAACTAAACATTTCTGTCATACATAAGTATTATATTATGATGTCCAACCACAGAAAATTTCCAAATTCATCTATCATGATAATCATAATTTTATCATACAAAATATTTTTATTGTAGAATTCTTTCACAATGATCACAGATATTCAACTGTCCATTTTTGCTAACATCTTGGGTGTAACCCTCTTTCTGATGGTTGTTGTCTATCATTATATATCTGTGAACAATCCTGCAAAGTCTACCAACAAGAAGAATGAATAAACTACTTATATATTTTTCAATGCATTTTACTTATTGTAATAAGGATTTGCTATTCTGTATTTCCTTTGTAATGTTTTAAAATACATTTCATTGTTTAATATTGTCATTATTTTATGAATAAATTATTTTGATATCTTCAATACTGTGGTTGATTATTGTCACAATTAATTGGTATCGCTTATCTTAAAACATTTTAGAACTAAGAATCTATCAGTTACAGTCAAATGTGTGTAAGGCTGTGTATGCTTTCTGTATATTTTACATAGTATTGTGTGATAAATTCATAATATAAAAACAAAATAAAGTCAACATATAGAATTCCCCACACAGCCATCTTATATTTCGCATGGACAAGAAATGTCTTACACCATTTTTTCTATTGTAGTCACCCTAGCCTTAACTCAGACAATTTTATATTAGAAAAGGTGCTTAACTCTGAGCAATATTAATGAACAATGTATTGCATAACATAAGGCTCTATTGCTTATTTAACTTGCACATTTTTAAGAGACTACCTATCAAATTAGGTGTCAATTATTATTATGAAGTGTGCTCCACATTAGGTATAGTCTCAAAACAGTTTACCATATAGGATGTTCATAAAAGGATTTCGTTTTTTATGAAATAAATACATTACATACTGGAATCAGAGATATCTTAACGTGCTAGGGTATTTCTTTAAGTGTTTATACAGAAAGTATACTTACTTTAGTAACTTGTCTTAGATCTTACCCGATCTTAGTTAAAAAACGTCAATTTTTTTTTAAAAACTATACACAACAAATAGTTTAGCAATCAATGATCAATACAAAGTTACGATGACATCCAAGTTACCATATTCAGATTACTCTAAACCACGTCATAGATAAAAATTTCCAAAAAATAATGTCTCTTTCATCATTTGCCTTAATGAGGAAAGCATCTTGATAGTATTATAGTTAGTTTCTTATACATAATATAATCAATGGACGAGAAACAAATGTGTCACTATCATCCTTTTAGAGAGCAAGAGAAGATGACTATGTGGCTATTCGCGATCGGAACACTTATATGTCAGGGCGCGTCCGTCTTCATATCGCTAAATAATGTATCCTTTACCATTATTCGCTTGAACTTACTTACTTTTATTATTGTTTCAAATCCTTGATAAACTAATGATAGCCTGCATGCATCAGCTATACTTGCTATAAATGCTTTTATACTTTTTTTTATATATATAATCATTCATGTGATTATAGTTTTAGTTATTTTCCTTATAGTAAACTATGATGACATTTTTATAGATTCTTACAATTAATGACCTTAAGCATAGCTATATTAATCCTAAGGCATGCTGCAAATCATTAAATAATGTAAGTCCATTGATATTATATTCTATGAATTGGACCAATTAGATTGGTTCACGCAAGTAAACTTCAAACACTCATAGCTCGCGTGGACCAATTAAATTGGTTGATCGGCCACTCATTATTAGATGAATGAGCGTCGACTTTAGTTAGCCCACAAAGGATTAATTCCACAAGTGTCTCTCATTTTTTCATCCTTAGGTTTGTATAGATTCAAGGTGTAATTCAAATTCTCTTTATGATTTTAGTGGGTTGTAACTGAATTGTTGATTCAAATCACAGTTTTTGTTTCTTTGTTATTCTTTCAATTTTGGCGATCTGCCCTCTTCTCTCTGCCTATCACCTATTGGATGATTAAAAAGTGAGAAACAAATGTACAAATATAGGTACAAATGCTGTTATACATTTTCAGACTATGATGTTAAATAAATATTTAGGTAGGTACTACACTGCTTATTTGTACATATAAATAATTTGCATTAAGTTTTTAAAACTCATGTCTATACATATAAATAAGCATGCGAATCATGAATCTAAAATTCAATTTTTAATTGTCAGATTTGTAGCCCAAAGAACGCAAGGTGGAATGGGCATGTTTGACCCGCTAGAGGTGCACGCAAGAGGTCAACTTCCAAGTTTAGTCAAAGAATATTCCGTCCGTTTTGCCTATCAGCTCGTATTTTTCTTTATTTATTTAATGAGGTAAAACAATTTTTGATTATACAGTATATAGAATCCTTTTGAATAGGGCTTAGATTTTCAGATTTAAATAATATTGTCTCGCTGGTATTTTCAACTGTCCATAAAATCATAGCATCCAAAAATATAGAATTTATTCAGAATTTTGTGAGTGCTAAAAAGTGTCCGTGAGCCAAAATTCGGACACCTTCAAAGGTATAATATGTCCCATTGGCTCGGGTCACAGATCCCATGGACGATGCTCTAGTTTTGGCAATCATCTCGGAATTTTCTGAAGTTATAGCGAATTATAAATATTTACAGATCGATTAATTTTTAAAAAAAAATCACAATTTCTTTCAGCTTATCGTATTTGTTTGGATCGTGACTCTGTTGAATGGATCGTGCCTTGATCAATTATTCCTCTTAACTGTGATGATCCATTTTATTCAGTCCAGGCGCATTTATTCAACTATTTATGATTCGTTCATTCAACTTCAAATACTCTTACTGTATTTATGCTGTTCTTATTTGATATTTTTATGCTGACTAATTTGTAATAAATAAAAGTTAAATTCTTAATTTTTATGTGTTACTACATCCATATAGATAGAGATCGAATGACTTTTCGGACAATCAGATGAAAAGATATATAGTCAGATATGCTGAAAATAGTATGCTTTTGTAACAAATGGATGGATTTTCATTTTTGGAAGCAATATATTCCGATCATGTATAGCGAGTCATGAAATTCAGCTAAAATTAAATTGAATAAATAATTTATTATTTAAATGTAGAGAATTTATTTACTATGAATAGTTTATACTATGCATATAGTTAGGTATAGAATAGAACAATGTATAGTAACTATTCATCCATATGGTATAGTAAATGCATGAAAGAATACTATAAAAGAAACAAAACATGTCAATTAAGTATTGAAAAAGTCGGTAATCTTTTACATCATCTATATACATAGTTTGTTATATTTTAATAGGAAATGGGACCAATATTGGTCTGTATAAATAAGGAGTCTAAAATGTATGGAGAAGCGAGGGAAAATGTATACGTTATAGGGAGATTTCACTCAAAACTTTTAGTCGGCAACAATTTTCTTAAAGAATTGATCATGACAATTATTGTGCAATTTGTTTCATCACATAATTATTACCACATGAAAAATGGAATCACCTTAAATTTCTATAGCTAGAAAATCTATAGTTATTATCATTAAACAACTGATTATTTTAAATAAATTAATGTTTTCGATATTCACATGCATATAGAAAAAACAATAATTTTAAATTCACCCATGGACTTCGATAGTTATCAATGAGTCCAACCCTCTACTTCTTTATCTATAAAAGCATTAAGTATCATAGTTGGTATGATACCAAAACAAAGGTTGCTCAAGTTATAATTTCTGTATAAATAAATGATCAGTACTGTTTGCTTGTTAAATAAATTTATTTATAAACATTCTAATATATGATTAACTAAGAAGAAACATTGAAGTATACCTATAATGATCTTGGGGAGTGCGTATAGGTATATGGAGAAAAAATTCCTCCCTTTCACATCATTGCATTACAACAGCATTGAAAACGGAAATTCCTTATGAATGGCTGATGCTTTATGAAAGGATTTGTGAATCAGTATCGAGAGTGCTATCATCTATAACAGCTTCATAGAATTGCGGGTGCTTATACTATGCGCTCAAAGATTGTATCCATGGGTGCTTTATAATTAAGAGAATATGCATACCCTGCAATTTGATCCGTGTACTTATTATAGAAGATAAAAAAGTTGTTTCAAAAAAGTTATCTGAAAATTGAAAATCTTCCAATTATTAATTGTGGCAATGTTTTATTACTCAAAATCAAAAACATCTCTATTCATCGAAGGTCATCAGAAATACTGGCATCAGAGTAAACAAGAATCCACACCTTTAGCTTTGCCTGAGAGTGATCGCGTGTGTAAAGAAGCTACAGTATTACCAATCGTTATTCACAAGCAAAGCAACAACTGTCTCGATCGAATGTCACCGCTAAAGAATAAGCATCGAATGATTGATCGAGGGCCACTCCAACTTAACAATAAAAAAACAAAAAGAACTGATTATGAACAGAGTAAATCGGCTGATGTTAAAACAACTTATAGTCAACAATTATGTTTTAAAACTTTGGATTTGAATGTGATCGATTCAATGCAACGTCATCCGCCCTGTTATTATAAGAAACAAACTATTCTGCCTTCTAATAGACCACCATTTCGCAGCAGTTTAACTGATTTAACATCGTCGCATAAAATCACTGCAGATCAAGGCGAGTCAACAAGAACCCGACTTTTGAGAGTTTATAGGAATAATCATCCTCTTCACACGCCTTCTAAATTAGAAAAGAAGCTCTCCTTTAAAGCTCGAAGAGATTATTCAAATGATAAGAACTTTAACGAAGAGGAGACTCACACTGAAGAGCAAGAGAATCAAACAAAAGTCATTGATATTGGCTCAATTCAACAAAATCATCGAAGCGATGTCATTAATCTGAGACAATCTCTTTTGATCAAAGAAACAACTTTTACGACTAATTCGGACTTTATACCCACCAAAATATTTCAAGCACCTTTGGAGTTGTCAACACGAAACTTAGAATTGCACAATTTATTCACAAATCGTCGCGTGAAGCACAAATGGTTCCCGGACAATCATTTCAACGATGAACACATTATTATCTGGCTCAGTAATCTCTCTTAATGCGTTTAATTTTTAAATTTATAGACATTGACAAGTGTTTATATTTTTGGATAACCCAGTCAACCTTCACAATTCCTTCTTCGGTGAGCTCACAAAAACAAAAAGTTCTAACTAATAGAGATATTTTTGACGAGAATATGAGGTTGTCAACAATTGCCGCTCAATTTTAGACGTATCACATTCATCGCAAACATTTGTGTATAGGTAAACCCCTATTTCCGTATATAATGTGCAATTGTGAAATTTAAGACGTCTTTTATATTCTTCGAAAACCATAAATGGATGTTTTTATTCTTGATTGCTGTGTATAATAATTTTTAAGAAAGCAAAATTAAAGGTTAATTTCTATAATAAAAGTATTTCTCCAAAATTATTTATTTATTTATTTGGTAATTCGCTAAATGACATTAAAATAAAAATATTTTTAACCATTCAACTGTTAATTAATATAACAAAATGCCTAAAACATTCGGTTTATTTTAAAATATGCGATGTAAACGAGATCAACCTTCAAGGTTGTTTTTATTCCAGAGGAAGAAAGATTTTTGTAACGTATTTTTTTATCCTCAAATAAATTTTTATTTTTTTAAATGTTGTACTTCGATGATTTGTATTTTGTTTGTGTCAACTACCTATGCTGTCTGGGATTCCTTGCAAGAGTCAGTGTCAAAGATTATAGAAGGTAGGCAAGATATGACAATGGCGTTATAATTGATGAGAAAATTAGTCGCGAAAATTGTCAAGTTAGACGAGACAAGGGTTCATTTTATGAAAATGTGGATGCTTCTCGTGCAGTTGCAAATCTTCGATCTGTGGCCTTCAATAAGTTTTTTATCTTCAACTGATAAAGCCAATTGTCAAAGTGATAGTGATTACATCTTGATAGATAATTTTAAAGCTACTGTTCTGGTTATTGTGAACACGTCTTCTGGTGCATATACAGATGTTTCCATTGCTAGACAATTAAAGTCCTCAGCATCTGAAACAGAAGATTCTTCTTATCTGAATGTTTCATTGAAATCAATATCCTTAAAAGATAAGATCCAATATATTTCAGGTTATCTTCTTCGATCATGTCGTGACCGTTTTTTATCATGTCAAGACTGCAAACTTGCATTGATTTTTCCTTCTGATGATTAGCGCTCTTTTATGAAATTCAAGACTTATGAGTTTGCTGTATCTGGTTTATTAACTCCTACTGATACTTTTTCAAACTGCGTATTTAAATGGGAATGTGTATTTGAAAGTTATTTTAAAGACGCTATGACTCGTTCTCAATTGATGAATATTTTGCAAACTGTTTTATTAGACTCAGCACCTTTGTTATTTTTACCTGATTGTCATAGAACTGTTATTCAAAGACTTCTTGTGCGAAAATTTTTGCGTATGAGAATTCATCATGCTTGCGTCGTCTACTTACACGACAGTTACGTATAGATATGAAACAAAAATCGCTGCGAAAACTTTCTAAATTGAATCCTATTCAAAAGAAAGTTGCAATAATTAAAGATCGTGCTCTTAAACGACCTTCTAAATTAAAACAATCCACTTCTACATCTAGGTACTGGTATTTCACCCAAACGATTGTGTCTGGGTAGATCGTCTAAGTCTATGTGCATTGAGAAGCTTTGGTCAACACCTGAAGCTGAATAGTATCTCTAAAATGCATTTACAAGATATATGTAAGTAAATATGTATGTATTTTTTATTTATAATTTTTCAAGGAAATCATATTCAATAACAAAATTCTTAAATGTTGTGTTTGATGTTTACTAATGTGTCGATACACTTTTGTCTATATTTTTATTATATAATAATCCATATAACCTGCTAGTTTTTTAAAACATTAAATTTACTGTTTACTGTAATTTACTAATTTTGCATTCTTGTTATTTTATTGAAGATAATTTTCTTTATAAAAGTAATAGTTCCCTTTTTTCATAATTCATATTTTATCGATATAGTGTTGTGTTTATCGAATTGTGTTTTTAGTATATTTTTGATTGTCATTGATTCAATTCGTATTTTCATAATAAAGTTTGTCCTCTATATTTTAGGAAAATTGAGTCATTTGAATAGATATAGTTTTTTTAAATATAGAAATAGAATGATTGTGTTATAAAATTCAATTTAAACCTTTAATTTGAACACGATCGAATTCAAATAACCGGAATTCGACTAACCCATTTCGTCCTTATAGGACAACAACTTTAATAATTACAAATAGGAAATTTTAATTGACGCAATGATAAAAATGGGTACTTATAGGTATAATCATACGTTTAGGAAAATGTGTAAATAGATATGTTAAACATATATTATGGTATATTATTAAATAATATATGTAGGTATATGTGCGGCCTAAGTGGTATTGATAGGAACCCTAATTTAGGATCCACATGGATGTCTGTAGTATATACCTATATATACCTTATATTCTCAAATTATGAATAGGATCTATATAGAGAGACAAAGCTTGGTACGCCCAGGATTTCACTGGAATATCAGTGAGATTCTAATCATTCCTATATGACACTTTATTGATGATCTACAGCATGATCTATGACTCTCTATGATCTCTTAAATTCGTTATACCTGCATACTTACTAAAGATCAGGTTAAATATGAGCACATTATTTATAAGCTTGGCAATTAAAGACTCATTAGTACGTCACATATTTTGATGATCGAAGCAAATAGGACTGTTAAGTGACCCTCCAATTCTATAGAAATTTAGACTTCCCTTGGATACTACATAATCTTTGCATGCTCTTCGTATCCAAGGGAAGTCATTTTCCATAGAATTAGAGGGTCACTTAATAACAGTCCTATATAGTATACTAATAGTTACAGTACTCCATCTTGTTGTCCTTCATATTAATTCCCACATTCAGGGATTCAAATGCAATCAATCTTATTATGTGTACGTACTTATGTATTATATTAATGGTCTTAAACATGATACAAATGTTTTTTTTTCATTCAGATTAACTATTTTTACACACAATTTCGACAGCAAGAAAAACTCTTACCTAATTAATGCTGTCGCTCAATCTTAAACATTCAATTTCGTACGCCTGCCATATCTATTTTTATATTAAGTCTGTAAACTAATACTGAAAATAAAATAGATTTGCAATGCTATCAAGATAAATTTATTTATAATAGAAAAAATACATTATCGATAAAATTCACTGCCAAACAAAGGGCGCTCTTTCGCGCAAAACCCGTGACCCAAATTTCAACCATTCACTCTTAGACAGCCACAGTTCAGAGGTAGATTCAACGCACGTAATTAAACAAGCGCCTTTCCAACTGGCATCTCCGGCATTCAGGTCTTTAAAACTCGTGATAACATCGATAGAATCCAATTTACTTTTATATTCCCAAGGTAAATTATTCCAAAGAATATTACTTAGAAATTCTTGACCACCTTCGAAACCAAATCCACTACCAACAACAATGATACAACCACACATTTTGAGTTTAATATCCATAGAATCACAACAATTTATGCTATTCAGAATGGCTTCATCCAACGATGGGCATTGAGACAACGTCTCAGAGCCGATAGAGATAGAAGTTTGGCTTTTATTAGATTTTGAATTCATTCGGGATTTATTTTGCATTTCAGCATCATCTTCATCATCATCCTCAATATCATTATCACCATCGTCCTTTTTCTTTCTTTCTCGAGATGTTAATAAAATGTAAAGCTCATCAAACGGATCATCAGGTTCTGATTCCACTGCTGTGGGCATTTGATATACGATGCTGCATTCGGTATTTATATTTAGAAGGTAAGGAAAAAATAATGACAACGGTGCTATCAAATTTTCGTCGATTAATTCAATTTTTAAACTTGAAATGTAAGAATTTGGACGACGCCGTTGACAAAATAATACTTTTTTGTCCAACTGTTTAGGATCTAAGTGGCAGTTTTGCTCTTTTAAAGAGTTTAATAGAAGATAGTCGAAGTTATCAGCCAAATTCATTTGCTTAACTGGAGAAACGATTCTTGATAGTAAGCTGTGATACAGACGGGTAATATCGGAGCCACCATAACTGAGTGAGATTCGAGATTCTGCAAGAGAAATGCCATCGTCAACACAAGAAATGGAAATTTTCTGATCTCCAACATCAACGTAGCAGGCGCTAGGCAGACCTATACCGTAGGATGCGCAGACACTTTCTTGTTGAACAATTACAGCTGAAAAGTTCATTCTGACTAAAAGCAGATTTACAGTCTCTCGAATATGACACCGATCGAATATATCTGGAATGATTAAAATGCATCGATAATGAAGAAGATTCGATTTTGAAGTATTCAAAAGATTTTCCAGCGCGGCAGTCCAAATATCTTCCAAATCTTGGAGTGTACTAGTAAGAGTCGCCGCTGCATCAAACCGCCCACTGCGAATTGGCCAAGACAAATGATATTTTTCAGTTGACTCCAAATGCAAAGCTTCATCACCGATGTAAAAATCTTTACTTGGTTGAGTCCAAGATAAATTTGGAGACACCTCACTATCCTCAAATTTTACATTTTGTATTGGAGATAATTCAAAGCTATTGTGACCTCCTAAACTTTTTCTAATTGATTTTATTTCATCACTTATCTTCAAAATGTCTGAATTGAATTGTATAGGCTCTCTGCTAAAGGGTAATTGCTTCTTTGGTGCGCATCCAGGCTTACATTTGCGGGCAATACAGTGCGGAATTTTGGTTGGCTGATTGTCAGTACTGCGGCCAATTCTTAAGTTATGCGAACCAGGATGAATGACAATGGTCAGGTTGCGAAGATCTAGGGCCAATTCATTATTCATTACTTAACATGGCTGAAATATAAATGGGAAAAATAATTAAAATCTGGCAAGCTGTTTATTCCAACAGATGCATCATTATATCAAATAATATGAATAACAAAATGTTTTTAATGAATAATAAAAGATATATAAATATAGTCATATTTTCTTTGGAGTAGTCTTTATTAGATATTTATTAGGTTGATATTGATGATAAATAGAAATGCTTTTTAGAAATCATGCTGAACTATAGTTGAACTATAGTTGTGCAGTGTCAAATAATATTTTTTGAAGATCTTCCCTTGCACATGCCAATCAGTCAACAAGTCCACATTTCAGTAGTGATATACATATTTTACTACTGATATGTAATTATCACTAGTCTATTTACTTATTTTATAGTGAATTTCAGTTGGACCTCAATTGGCTGCCATATCAGAAGGAGACAAACTAAATATATCAATACAGTAAAATCTCACTATAGTTTACCAGCTCTATAACAAACTTTTCCTATATATAACATACTTCTTTTGTAGAACTTTTTCCCCCCAATCTTCACTTTATTAAAATATTAAACTATCATGGACTCCTTTTATAACAGACCAATATTTCGGTCCTATTTCCTTCCTATCTTCTTTATATTAAAATAAGAGGCTATAATGGACTCCTACTGTCAGCTACAGAACAAGTATGTAAAGGATAGAATGCTTAACTGTCTTATTAGTCAGCTTGCAGATGAATTATGCAGAAACAATACATACATAATAAACGTTTGTCTTCCTTAACTAACTGATACCAATTGATAACCTAACCCTAAAGTGTTGTAAAATAAATTACCAACTTTTTCAATACTACTTAATTGATAATTTTTTGTTTCTTTTAGTACTGCATTTACTACATATATTGTTCTATTTTATAGGCATACAATAATGTATAATGTACTTATCCATATTATATTGGAAATTATTTCTAAAATAAATTCTCTATCCTACTTGTGCTATAACAGACTTTTCCCTGGTCCCTTGAAGTCCATTACTGTATGTTAGCTAGATATTTCAGGTACCTCATTAAATAGAAAAACTCATTTTTTTATAATTTATATGATTAAATATTAATTCTGTAATTATATACATTAATAAGAATATCATATATCCAACAATGATAAATGCAAACAAACTATTTTCAGAAATACTTACAAATGTAACATTAACGAACAATAAAGACCCAACGTCAAAATATTTTCGATAAATTTGAATTAAATTTGATAAAAATTTGCTGACTTTGATGTATTAAAATAAATTTTTTCCACCACCACCCGGTTATAATTTTTTAGGTGCGAATGCCCATTTTTCGCGGAGTTCTGCTCTTTGGATGGACTAAGATTTATTTATATAGATAATTCAATAAGTGTTTTTGTTGATATTAAGGAATGACGAGGTTATTTCAGTACTGAGTCTGTTCCATATTTTCTTTTTATTTATATTAATTATATTTATTATGGCCAATTATACGTCTCTAAGTATGATAGTAGCAGTTGTAAATTATTGATCCACAGTTATTGTATGTGTCTCCTAATGAGTTAATGTCTGTGATGTTAGAATTCATTAAAATAATAGCAAAGTTGTGTATGTATGATAGTCCTTAAAAGTTTGAGTGTTTTTGAAGTTTATTTAGTAAATAAATGATGGATTTATGCATTGTAAGTTTATTATCAATATAGTAACCCAAGAATTCAATAAGGTTTCAATTGTTTATTTCAGCCTGGTTTATTGTTGATAAGAATGAAAAGCCTTTTTTAAAAAATTCTTTTCGATATGTATAATTATTTCAATATCTCACATGCAATTCATAATTCAAAAAGAAGTCGTATAGTTACTTTAGAATCGGGCTATTAAACCTTGGAAAATCTGTGACACTTTAATATTAGATTTAAAGTCAAACTCATTTCTTCAACTGCGGTTTTAATTTATTCTAAAATTTGAAAAACCTTGACACATGAAAATGAGAACATTAATTAAAATGGGAATGCAAATTACATATCTCAACTAAAAAATCACAGAGATAAAATCAAATGGAATGCAACTTCTAAGTACAAATTTGTGAATCATACCTTTTAACAAAATACCCGATAACATAAAATACAGTTAGGTACAAACACTATTTGAAGATTAAGAAAAATGATTTTTTGCGTAATGAAGAATAAAGAGCTGAAAATATGGCACAGTGCAAAAAATACTTTAACAATAACAATATAGGCAGCACTAAAATAAATCGTGGAAACAATATGGATAGAATAAATGGAATGTTAGATGGATAGAGCTAATTTTAAAAAGCAAAAACGCTTATATAATAAATATCATATAAAAATGCAAAACATTCTAGCCATGTGTTTTTGAAAGATATGTACAATTTAAAATCATATTAATGAAAAATACACACAATGGAATGTTTAATATAATATGGTAATAACAAATTTTATAACGGCATGTAGCGCGATACGATTTACAAAATTCTCATCCTCATACAACTTGATTTGTTCCATCATATGAGGAGTAGTAGCTGTCACTCGAATGTTGTTGTGTGATAGCCGAATTAAATTAATCATAAATATATTTAATTCCTGAATATGTATGAGGATAGTTTTCAAGAAATCCTTTGTATAAATTGATTGCATGAGAAACGTCTTTAGTGCTAACTTTCTCTTGCATATGGTGCAGATTTTGTAAGAGAGGACCAACTTGAATAATGGTAGGACCTTCTTTAATTATAGAACCATTTATTATGGCCAGTGGTGAATTCGATTCCTTATCGACCACGAAATCCTAAAATATTTGCATTGCATTAATTTAAAATATTTTGCGCATTCTCATAAAATGAAAATTCGTAAATTCAAAAAGGTAACCAACCTGCAAAGGTACATCAACTATATTCGCAATTTCTTTAATCACAGGAGCGGTCATGCTTCCCACTTGCAGACGAAGCACCATGCCCTCATCCTTATTCAGTTCAGGGATGGAGCAGTCGATCTTTAAAGAGCTCTCCTCTTTCATATCGTGGTCATTCTCCAGGTCGTCATTATTCTCCTCCGATTTTCCATTTTCATGGGGCTTCTTCTCAGCCGCCAGACAGGTTGGAATGAGACATAGAAAGCAAGAGCGGGCCACAGCTGAGGCCTGCAGGTCGGCGATTTGGCTGCGACCCCAGGCACCACAATTTGTCAATTCTGTCGCGTGCAGTGTAGCAGTGAGTCTGCCCAGAACTGTCTCCCGCAGTGATGAGATCCAATTATTCACGCTGAAATAGCAGGGATCACTCCGAGAAAAGAAGTAGACCACACGAACATTGGATTCGGCCCAAATACTTTCATTGGAGGAGGACAACGCCTGTTAAAACATGAAATTGGAGGTTCTCAAAAAAAACTGAATTCACACTTCAAATTTAAAGATGGTTTCATTTAAAATTTATTTTTAAACATTTTCAGCATAATTAAAAAAATTCTTACTTGTGTAGCAGCAAAAATATTTACAAGATTGTCTAATCTTGGGGATGTCAGATCTCCATTAGCGAAGTCGTCGATTTTCTGAAAATAATAAAACTGGATGAAGATATATGGGATAATTTTCATTCTATCTACAACTACTTTTGATGGTTTGAAAATTAAAATACAGTACTCATTCTTACATTTGAGTTTGTCGGGATAAGTGATAGGTCAAGGTCCATGATATCTTCCAACTCGACACTCAATTCATCGGCTACCATGCGCAGTAGAACATCTGCCGATTCATTCGGCTATAAAATAATGACCGAGATGTTTGATTAAATAAATGAGTAAGACAAAAATATTTATTTAATTTCAGTGTTCTGTGCTGCAAACATTTTTTATAATAAAATGGAAGTTCCAAAAACAAAAACTTGAAATTCAAGAATGGAAGTTCCAAAATTAAAACTGGAAATGCAATAATGGAAGTTCTAAAAATTAAAACTTGAAATTCAATAATGGAAGTTCCAAAAATTAAAACTTGAAATTTAAGAATGGAAGTTCCAAAAATTAAAACTTGAAATTCAAGAATGGAAGTTCCAAAAACAAAAACTTGAAATTTAAGAATGGAAGTTCCAAAAATTAAAACTTGAAATTCAAGAATGGAAGTTCCAAAAATTAAAACTTGAAATGCAAGAATGTAAGTATTAAAAACGTGATTTCAATCTTCTATAGACCATAGAGTTTTTAATTCAAATTTCAAAGACATCAAGTTGGATATTTTTAGTTCATGCTAATTTTTACTTACAGAAATTTCTGCAGAAGTTTGATTACAAAATGTGGGATAGAATACTGTTTCGGACGATTTTTTCTCTTGATTGATTTTTAATAAAGAATTCTGAATGAAAACCAACCGATGCTCCATATAACCGTTAGCCTAAAAAATGACAAAACAAATGTGCCGATGTATAAGAACACATTAAGCTTCCATGTAGATGTTCATTTTTATTAAACTGATATTGAAAAATTGTTTACCTTTACAATACACCTTCCTGCCACGGACAGTTCTCGATCATACCAAGTGGACCAATTCGAGTCACCAAACGGCACAGCTTGCAAAGGTTGACTAACACCTTTGTTTATCATTGACAACGACTTCAACTAAAGCATAGATTCATACACGTCAATACTTAGTAATAATTAATTGATAACATTCATCGTTTTACTCTCTCTCTCTATTGGTGGAATGCAAATCTTCTGGGTCAAACAAAGCAGTAGACATCTATAGGGAATAAAGATATCACTTTTTTGTAATTTCATCTTCTTTATTTCGCTCTCGTGGTAGGCACAGAATGAGAATACTTTGACTTTATTGGCTGATTGGCGTCTAATGCTGATTTTAGAGAGTGCTGCATTTTTATGATTTTCAACCTGTGTGATCTCTCTACCTGGGTGATTTCTCTACCTGTGTGATTTCTCTACCTTTATGTGATCTCTCTACCTGTGTGTGATCTCTCTACCGGTGTGATCTCTCTACCTGTGTGATCTCTCTACCTGTGAGATCTCTCTACCTGTGTGTGATCTCTCTACCTGTATGAGATCTCTCTACCCGTGTGTGATCTCTCTACCCGTGTGAGATCTCTCTACCTGTGTGAGATCTCTACCTGTGTGTAATCTCTCTACCTGTGTGTGATCTCTCTACCTGTGTGATCTCTCTACCTGTGTGTAATCTCTCTACCTGTGTGTGATCTCTCTACCCGTGTGAGATCTCTCTACCTGTGTGATCTCTCTACCTGAGTGATCTCTCTACCTGTGTGTGATCTCTCTACCTGTATGATCTCTCTACCTGTGTGTAATCTCTCTACCTGTGTGTGATCTCTCTACCCGTGTGAGATCTCTCTACCTGTGTGATCTCTCTACCTGCGTGTGATCTCTCTACCTGTGTGTAATCTCTCTACCCGTGTGAGATCTCTCTACCCGTATGTACTTACTTTTAAGCAAGGACTGTCACTATGAGCACCTAAGATAGTGAATCCACTTCCAGGCTTGTAATGCCCTCCAACAGCAATGGCAATGATTTCTGTCTGATCTCTGATGAAAAACACTTTACTGCTGGTCTGAATCATCCAGGGCTCATCTTCACTTATCTCCTTATATCCAGCATCCAGAAGATTTTTACGAACATTAGCCACAACTAAAAGCAAACAAACAATTAACCATTATTACCAAAAAATGTGGAATTTCTGACCCGGCTTCATAATATATTCATCACAAAAGATCCTTTGAAGTCACGTATAACCATCGACCGTTATTTCTTTAGAAGAGTAAACATTAAGATCTGCTATTTTAATTATTCAAGTTTAGTAAAATTATTGAACAGAAATATAAAACCAAAATGAACAATTAATTCTGAATGATGGAGAAATTTGAACATTGCATAAAACAACTATAAAGCCTACATACTATTGAAGTTTCACAAAATAACTCTTAAATTGTTGAAAATCCTTACTGAAAGTAAAGCTGGAAGATAAAGGTCTCGCTGCTTTAATGTTAAAATTATTCTTATCATCATTATTCTATGCTATATAGAAATGAAGATCAAAATACAACAGCCGAGAAGTAACTCGTTAAAACTTTTATATCGCTAGAGATCATTGTCCATTATACGTTTGGCACCAGTTGACTTGCTGGTTCATCTGCCTATCTTTAGAATAATTTTTAACCTTCTTACATCATCGATTTGTGCTTTATATTCGATAATAGTAACTGTAAGCATTACATATACCTGCCCCCCTATCTAACCTACATACTCTAAAACAAAGAGTGACTAATTCAAAAATATACAATAGAAAGATTATGCGCTGACATCATCACCGTATATTGTAGTAGTGGTGCCAGACGAATCCGTGCTAAATAAATCCACACGAGCGCCTATAGCTGCTGGCTAAAACACAAATATCCACCTCCTTTAACGACAATTTCCCGAGATTCCCCATGAAGTGGCAGAATGGAGGAGAAGCATATCATTCCACAGCCAGCATTGTAAAATGAAGTATATTATGCTGACTGTGTGGCTGGCTGCGGCAGAAGATAGTCAAAAACAACGACAACAAGGAATAGGAATAAGACAGACTATACGATTTTGGCGGAGTAAAATGCTAACCCCGGACAGCAACGCTGTAAAACTGTCGCCTATAGTCTATAGCATAAAGAGGCAAGAGCGAGAAGAACAAGAGTTTTATCTTGACAATGTGCTATCGGAGGCTCAAGCTGCCAGTCAGCTTACAAGGCGGATCATTCATAACAACCAACCTAATAGCTTTCAAGCCAGCCAGTTTTATCGATCGATATTCAGAGTTGAGTCAGTAAGCTGGCGGTAAACTTCCTTGCAATGTTATACGCTGAAATGTTGTTCACTGTATGTACTTACTTACTTACTTACAGAGAGAGTCTCGGCAAGAATTATTATTGTTTCTGAGGCACTGACTGTTCATGACGATAATGTCTCTGAAATCATTACTAGTGATGACATCACAACTATAATACCCTCACGAATGCCTAATCCAAAAAAAGCATTTACCCACATTGCTCTATTCATTTCTAATTGTCCGTACAACAATTCTTGTTATACGGAATTGTTTAAACAAATCTAAAATGAATAATAACTTTTAAAGCATTTTCTTTTTAAGATGTAAGGGAGGGGCTGTTAGATATTGTGGGTACCGTTTTCTCTCTATGTGAAGTGAAGTCCCATTCTCTAATAGTGAACCCACTCCAATTTGTATCATTCAAATAGAGTCTCACTCTCTAATAGTGACCCAATCCAATTTGTATCATTCAAATAGAGT
>JAYMFX010283323.1:0-11924 GCA_036784945.1 Monocelis spectator
GGATTTATATTAGTAAATCTGTCTTTATTTTACTTAAATTGCGGAAGTTCTTAGAGTAAGGGCGACCTAAGATAACAACTGGACGCAATCTTAAAAATTACTGGCTAACTTATTTAAGTTAGTTAAAACTATTTTAATTAAAACTTAATATAAGAGGAAATAAAATCAACAATTTTTAAAAAATTATTATCACATAAGTGCAGAGTGGAAAGAATGATCATCAGCTTCATTAAAAAAATTTGGTAAAATGTTTGAATCTACATAGAGAAGATATATCATAAAAGTTTTTTTTGCGAACAACATATGTTGTAGAAATTGAACTATTTAAAAAAAATGTAAAATACACTCTATGTACCTGTTTGTAATTACCATTTGAAGAGAGAAATCTATCAATATAAAACAAACATTTGGATAAAAATACATTTATTTCCAACGGAATTGATAATAAATTTAATTAAATTGCGTATAACATTAACAATCACTATCAATTGCGAATGTATATAGACAGAAATGTAGAGTGTACAGTAATTACAACATCTTAAAGCAAATCAATTCAATTCCATGATAGCATGACATTGTAAAAAGATTACTTTTAACTTAGATAAAATCCAAAATAACAATCAAATTTGATTGTATAATATGTACATTAAAAATGAATAGTAGAAAATATCAACAATAATGAATTAAATAATAAAACTTAAGGAGATTAATTGATAAATTAAAACAGAACATACAGCTGTGGCAACACATAATCAATCAAATCAATCGAAATCTATACTTATAATTCACACTGCATCTAAATGACAATAATACGAATGTTAAATTTTAGATGATTGAATTCGAGTATCTATTTGTACAATAAATTTAATTCAGTTGCAGCCAAAATAATGCCTGTGCTCTCATGATGAAATAGTTTTGTATAAATAAATTAAATGCAAAATTATTAGTCAAACTTGATAATGTAACGGACCAATTTATTAAATTACACGGAATATGACAACGGACACTTTAAAGGTAGATTTCAAAACTCCTACATTTTCATCAAATTCAAATGCCAGAAACCTATATACAGACAAGAGTATTGAGTTATAGAAAAAAGATGATAATAAAAGTACAATTAAGTCAAAGACAATAGAGACAATAATGTTTACACACATATAGGCAATGAATTTCCTGTTAAAGAACTTACGTTCGTAAATAATAATAATATGGATTCTATTAGATTCTTTTTTGATAAGGTTTTCGGACGGTTAATAATTTCTTTCTTTCATCTCTTGAGAGGTCCGATAAACGTATGGATTCAAAATTAGAATTTTTCAGAATCGATGTAAGATCTAAACAAAACAAAAACTCATTAACATCAATTACACTTCATATAATATGCACAAACATGCAGCAGACAAATTTTGTTTACCTTGCAAAATGATAGAACATTTGGATACTTCATTGGTTTCATCTAAAACAAAATAGTATGTATTCAATATAAGATGAAAGGTGGATAATTAATAAACTATACTATTATATTAACGGGCGAAATACAATAATATGCATTTTTGAGATTTTGAAAATTTAACAGTTAGGTTACCCAGCTAACATTACCGATAATCATTAGTAAACTAAATTTTCAAAGTAATTTGACACTGATAATATGCTTCAAATCAACTATAGTAAATCATATTGTATGTCAAAAATGTCTTCCAAAATAGATGTGATGACTGTTAAAATCTCTTTTGTTTCGACTTAATTATTTAATCGATTTAAACAGTTTACGCGCCAACATTTCATCCAAATAGTCATTGATTTTATCGCCTATATTATATTTTCAATTGGCAAAGATTGTGAGGCAAATTATAATAAATATTTAATATACTACGCAGTCATCTTATTGTTCATATTTCACAAGCTACCATTTTGTTTAATGACTGATATTCACGGAATTGTCGGTGAGAAAAACTAACCTTTAAACTATTGTGTAGTCTGGATGTATAGATATAGAATAATAATAATAAGCGTATTTTTGTTTTATAATTAGTGACAAAGAAAAATGTCCCTTCTAGAATAACATCATATATAACAGTTATATATTTTGGCTCAACGTCTTCCAGTATCTCTTAAGGTTTACACATTCATGCAATACTGCGCAAACTGACTTGTATAGGCCAACTGCACAGATTTATTTGTGCGTGTGAGGTCTGTACAACTTTGGAAATTGGACTTGACTAAAATCAGACAGTAACTAAAAATTTAACTGCTGCTGGCGCAAATTTCAGCTAAGTTTGAACGTTGTTTGCGCCAGTTATTCCATAGAGATCGGACTTTCTTTTCTTCATCTCTGTAAAGGTGGGTTTACAAGCTCAAATAAATGTGTACAATTAACGTGGGCATGCAATACTGCGCAAAGTTTGTGCGGGTATGAAGTGTTTACACGCACATGTAAAAATGTATAATCTCTATGGAATGACTGCCTTAAGTTTGCCAACAGTTTGGTTCAAAAATTCAAACTTAGCTGAATTTTGCGCCAGCACCAGTAAAATCTTCAGTTACCGCTTGATTTTAGTCAAGCCCAATTTTCAGGGTTGCACACATCTCAAGCCTCTTTTCAGACGTACAAATAAATCTGTGCAGTTGGCTTGTGCAAGTCAGTCTGTACAATATGGCTTAAATAAAAATAGTGTCCGATCTCTATGAGTTATTCATTTAGGTTTTCACACGCTCACATAAATTTGTGTAGATGACAAA
Organism: Monocelis spectator; assembly: GCA_036784945.1. Taxonomy (NCBI): domain Eukaryota; kingdom Metazoa; phylum Platyhelminthes; order Proseriata; family Monocelididae; genus Monocelis; species Monocelis spectator. Next base: position 2,740 of record JAYMFX010283323.1, read on the forward strand.
CAATTCATACTTGCACAAATACCTTTGCGCAGTATTGTATGCCCAAGCCAACTCCTATACACATTTGTTTGAGCGTGTAAACCTATCTTTAGGAATATCGTAATAATCACAATGCCCGATTTTGCTTTAAACAATACTTATGTATAATACTTATTCGCATGGGCCAATCAATTGATTATTTGGAAGCCAATTCTTAGCGTAAAATTTAAAAGTGAATGAAACAATTAAAACTCACTTCTAGGGGATTTTGAAGATGGTACCTCAGTTGATGACTCGCTATCATTTCTGGATCGTTTATAAGTTGACTTAGATTCTTTTTGAGCATCAACTTTCATAAGTTTGGCTTTCTCTTCAGATAGTTTGTCTTGAAGAGATTTTCGTTTGCTGTTCAAAACTTCGTTTTTGTCATCATCATCATCTTCTTCTTCTTGGCTGCTTCTCAATCTAGAGCTGGATTTATTTGGGCTTTTTGGAGATCTGGAAACTTTTTTAGGGCTTGTTTTTTTGGTTGGCGATTTAGTGGATCCTGCCGATTTACGTTTAGCTGCTTTCTTTTTGGACATAGCTTTTCGAAGGCTCTCTTTAGTAACAGCAGAATTTTCATCAGTATCACCTTCTTTATTAAGTTCTAAGGAGCTATTCCGACTTCTTCGTTTAAAATCCCTTTCTCCCCGAGTGGGAGATTTCCCCGTTTGGTGAATAGGTTTATTTTCATTATTTAATGCTACACCTAAAAATACGAGTGTATTATCTAAGCATTGCAGAAATTCCGACCTTGTTGATTGATATTTAGCAGAGTTATTAAAATCCATGATTGTATCATCCAAATTATTCTGTACAATATCAAGCTGTTCTTTCAAATTTTTCAACATCTTCAGGGCATCTTCTGAGAGACTCCTATCGCAAATAGTTTTTTTAAAGTTGGAAAAACCGAGTGTCGATCTATAATTTGGCTCTGAAATAATAGAAAAATGTCAAATAGATAATGTAAGTACTATATAGTATAAAATTAACAAGAATCACCATTTAGATGAGAGAAAACCATAAACTGAATTGTTCTTCTTTCTAAATTAGTGATTTTTGAAATGCTTTTTTTCACAATGCATTTCAGAAGAATGAAAGTACCTTACAGTTTGTATAAAGCCTTAACATTAGGGATGAATTCTTATTGTGATAAAAGAACTAATTTTGAACAAGAATCAGACACTAAGGTTTAATTTACTAAGTTTTCAATTTGACCATATCATTAACATTGCTAAAGTTATTAACATAATTTAATAAATGGATTAGAAATTTAGAAAGATAATATATAATAACTTCATACCTCGATGCCGCAATTTGTACCCACTTTCATTGTTGAGAGTTAAATCTTCAATAACTTGAGTTTGTTTTTCTGAAGAATATGCTATACCATTTTGATGCTTAATATCATCTTCAGCTTTTTCAGACAAAACTGCTACTTCTGGGCAATTATCTAATATAGTTTCAGTATGTGATTGATGTGTAACAACTTTTTCAGGATCTGATTTAGGATCAGCATTTAAATGATTAGAAAAAATGTCAGTATCAATAATAGATTCTTTAGAAACATTGTCAGTATCAATAGTAGATTCTAGTTTAGAAACATCAGAGTTTACAATCTCAGAAATATTTTCTTCAACATCATCTTGAGTCTTTTCAATTTGAGTGCTTTCTTCCATAGGTAATGAACAGGGTATAGTAATTGCATCCCCTGCTTCCTTTTCAACAGAAGTAGAAACATTTGCAACACTACTGACACAGTTCAAATCATCATTATCTGATTGAGTAGACTCTTGATCAGTTTGACTATCAGGTACAAGAATATTGGTAACATCTTCAAATAAATTATCATTCACACTGGGAGTTGAAAATGGTTGTGACTGTACTTGATCACTGACTTCAGACATTTCAAGCAGTAATAAATATCTAAAAGTTAAATTTTAATATCAACTGATGACATTTAAATAAAAACAAAAATAAAGTTTAATAAGTAATATACCTACAGGGTCTGCCAAAGAACTCTTTTTAATCAAATAGTGTGAAATATATATATATATATTATTTTGTAACAAGATTTATCTTAATTATGCCTATGGTACATTGATTAGGAATTGAATCAGTTTAGTTGGAGACCATTGCAGTTGCAGTTCCTGACACTGTACTTTTTGTAAATGTTATTTTCTAGTAAAATATTAATAATAACCACTAATGAAGCTTAAATTGAGGGAAATATATCAAACTGCCCAAAATAAGAAATAAATATGTTGGTAACTTTCTCTGATTTTCTTTAAAATTTGTATATGAAAGGGATTGGGTCAACACAGCCCCAGGTCAATTCAGCCACAATACTATTCCATATTTATTAATTACAAATTTGTTTGCATACTCTATTGGATTTTTGCGCTCCTTCTAAAGTCATTATATAAACATGAACACATTTTTTTTAAAGTAAGCTGATTATTTTATGGGGTTAAGCTATATACTAAATCATATAATTCAATTTGTTTTAACTATATAACTTAAGACTTTAAAAAGTGCAAACAATCCATAAAGTATGTAAACAAATTTGTAAATATATATTAAATAGTATTGGGGCCTAGTTGACCCTAATTGTTTTAACATATCAACATAGCATAAGATCTTTAATTTTTTATCCAACCAACCACTTGGTCAATTCAACACAAAATAAAAAATAAGAAAAAAAAACCTTAAAGGAATGAAACTGGAAAACTGAAGGGGGATGGTTTATTGAATTATTGGTTCGCAACTGGTTGAATAGTTAGGAACTGATAAAAACCATAAAAAAGTTAAGAATTAGGCACAACTAATTAGGAACTTTTTATGGTTCCTAATTGGGACACAACAAGCATATCTTGATTTTAAATTTGTAATAAGTATTTATGGATCTTATTTCATTGCTAGGACTATTCCAGAGTGTCTTGCACAGTGTTTAAAATATTTTTGAACACGAGATGAGGAATTGAATCAGTTTAGTTGGAGACCATTGCAGTTCCTGATGCTGTACTTTTGTAAATGTTATTTTCTAGTAAAATATTATGAAGAGAAGTTACAATTAATTACTTTATACAGGAATAGCAGCTGGTTTTTACTGAAGATGGTGTCAAGATTGGGCCAGTTTTAGTTTTTGGAGAAATAAAACAGTTGTGATCGTGCCACATTGATTATATTTTTGCTCAATTTTTCTGAGCTGTTTAGAAAGATTTGGAGATACTTGAGAAATAGTTTATGTTAGAAAATCCTATAGCAATGAAAAGCGATAATAGAAAATTGCAATTTAGACAGTACCTGGATCTCTGTAGTAAGGATGTGATTTGTTTGTTGTATCATTTATATGATTAAGAGATGCAAGTATTAACATTTTATCAGAATTATTTTGTTTGGCTAAAAATATTGAAAATAAGAAAAAATTACATGAAATAGCAATTTACTAATTTATAAGAGAACAATAAATAATTTACTTGATATGATTAAAAAATAAACTTAAGGTTATTATTTGAAATTTCCGTACATAAATATTTTTAAGCATTGCCTTTAACACATTTTTTACACTATATTTAAAGGTAGATAAAAACAATGAATTTAAAAACTTATTTACAAAGGAACCATTTTATTAAATGTTTAGTTTAATTATAAATAAATATGATAGACTATCTAAATCTACTGCGATCAAATTTTTTTGTTATAAAATTCGAAAATTCTCGAATCGTTTTAACTATTTTAACTAATTTGTTTTACAAATTGTTTATATTAGTTATTTTTCAAAAGAAAGCCATATTTTAAATATGTCTTTTTTGATTCTAGCTTCTAAATTTTTTGATTAGTTCAAAAATAAAAGCTATAAATAGTAAATCTTTGTCATTGCTTAAGTATTTCGCAACATTGTTTATCTCCTTGAATAGTTTATGATAATATAGAAATTTAATATTGTAAAATGATATCATAATCCTATTTTAAATAACAAAAGTTGTAGTATTATTCTAAAAATAGTATTGTTACTGTAATTCAATGGAATACATTCTTATAGACATTAAATATGATATCGTTTGTCTATTTCAATAATGTTTAGTTTTGATATCTAGGCTACAATTTCTACAAATCTATCATTTCAATAATATTAATGGGTAAAGAAGAATCATAAAAACTTGTTTCTTTAAATCCTAATTGATTTCCTTATCACTGAAACTATTTTTATGACACAGGATTCATAAACCCAGATTGCCTTCATTCAACCTCATTTGTTAAATTTCTAGTTTAAATTTAACTAAACAAGCAGATAAATTAAGATTTAACCTCAACCAAATGCTCAAGAAATGGAACATGATTTGAATTGGTGCTGCTCTCTTATTACTGAACTTATTTATAATTTTTTGTGAGCATTATTTAAACTTTAGGAAAACATATTCCACACAATAATTATTATTTATAAGAGAACAACTTTGCTTGTTTTCCCAAAAATTCTTAATGTTCGGCCATTTTGGTTTTTGTGCACTTTTTTAGAGGTGAATCTTTTAGAATCAATGTACCAAAATATTATGTTTTACTGATTAAAACAGCCATTAAAAAAAACTTATCCAATCTGACTGGATGTCAAATATCATATTACTTGGGCTAGACAAATTTTGAATCATCAATAGAATAATTGGGGTCTTATTTTTTAATATAAATCTTGACTTATAAATAAAATGATAATATAGGTACTTAGGTCATATAAAAGCACCAGAGCCTTTGCCTAAAATAAAATTGACTCGCAACAAATATATGTTTATGTCAATGGAAACTTCTTAGCATAAGTTGTGGTTGAGGTAGAGGAGGTTCTACAGGAGTAACAATTTTGCAACCTTGCTGGGCAGGACATTCTGATTATCATCAAAATGAAGGCATTTCTTAAAGAAAAGAAATCAATTATGGATCATGTAAGAATGCACATAGTACAGAATCTTCAAAGGTGTTCCTTTACATTTAGAAGACAAAATATAGAAGAATGCTAATGAAACATAAGAGGATTGTGTGGATATTTTTGACTTTGAGTTTCAATCATACTGCTGCTCACCAACAATGTTCTTGATTTATCAAGCGTTCAGGTTCTTCCACTATTTCATCTTTGGTGTCTTTGTTGCTATCTTCTTGGAAAATAACTACAATGTCAGAAAATGTGAAATGTTTTTATTTTATAGTTGTGTAGATGAAATGTCATTGGTCATAAGTTATGCTATCATATATATAATAAGACATAGTTGAGCAATGATTCGCTGGAACTGACCAAAACCCAAAGTTATTCACAAGGAAGCCATACTGTTATCAGTGTCTAATCCTGTTGAGCAAATTTATAAATATTCAAGCTGAACAAAATCACAGCCTAAAGTTATTATGTAATACATGCAGAATTTTAACTATTTCATGGATCATCTATAATCAGGCATGATAGTCCATGTACAATAAGTATTTAAATAAAAAGTTTGTCACACCATTAACTACAAATTGACATATTAGGGGACCAATCTAAGGTTAATTCAGCGCAAGTTCAAATGTTCCCTCAAATGTATAATGTATATAGAGGTACATGCAACTTGACAAGGGTACCAGGAATGTGATTCTTCCGGGTTTTTGGAGGTGAAAACATCCGAAAAATGGGGGTTCAGAATGGCGGAGCCCCCATCCCTAACCCCTCATTTTCCTGGTTTTCAAAAGTTGCTAATCACATCCCTGAGTACAAGTTTGGGCAGATTTATTGTTATGTAAAATAATAAATTTTGATTAATCAGCAAAAAGATTACTGAACACTATTCATTCAAGAAGTATCTCATATAAGTATTTGTTATAATACTTTAAAAATAAAATTTGTTTCTTATTTTGATGAACTTTAGATGAAATCTATTAATGGTATTTCCAATGATGATTCAAGCCCAGTGAATGCAACTGATGACAATGATCAAGAATTTGTTAGTAAGTTCTACAAGACTTGCCTTAAAATCTTGCCTAGAAATTAATATTTTTTAATGCAGGCAAATTGCTTATTAAAGAAGTCTTGCTTTCAAATATCATATTTTCATATGCCATCTATATGATTTAAATTTTAGGTGATGCAATGGTTTCATTATTAAAAAATTCGCATGTTCGTCGATGCATTGTTGATAATGAAACTTCTGTAGAAATTGATAAATTAAATGAATTAAAGGACTGTTTCTTCAATGCTCACGTTGCATTAGAATTATTTATCGAATCACTAGCTGAAAGTAAAAAAGAAAAGATCAAGCGATCAAAAAAAGATTTTCTTAAACACTATGATAAAATTTTTCAAATTTGTACCCGCCAATCGCCTGACAATAGCAATGACGCAACAACACCACAGTCTAATTCTAGACCTGATAAAACAGACAAGAAATGCAAACCATCTGTTCAGGAGAGTGATAATTGTGAGCCGGAGGACGAGGTATCGGGCGATAGCGATGACAGTGCTCAATGTGTAGATCGTGCGGCTGGTGCTGTGGCTAGGAAATGTTCCGTTGTGGTTGAAGGTGAGTTAGCTTTATAGAGAACAGTATTCAGTGGTGACAATCACTTTACTGCACTAATACACTAACAAAAGTCAAATTTCGAGGTTTTATAATTAGTTTTGAGCGGTTTCGTTTAATATTTCTCATTGTAATAGAATTCTTTGCGATCTTCAATATGCAAGAAGAAGAATATTGCAATATATCTGTTGCACATTCTGAGATATCAGAATTGTAAAGTTAAGTCGATTTTAGCATGTTTGTATATCGCTGAATTGTGTGCTAACCATAGAGATGTAATCCAGTTATTATTATGAGTGAATATAGAGTGGCAACTTGAATGAGATTGTGGAGACAAATTGAAAATCAAATTCTGCAGCCAAATCATCAACGAATGCTCAACTGTGATTCGCTAAGAAGTAATGCCTGACTTCTCGCGATTAACTCTCGCCTGCCTGCAGCTGCCATGTTTCTAATTGGCCTCTCGATGAGAATGAGATGAGCACTCTCTATAGCTCATCTACCTTGTATTTAGTACATCTCTATATTTCTTACCTAAATCTAAAATTCGTTAGTTAGTTCTAATTGACTGGTTTGGGTTGTGTTGCAGTAATGAATGAAAATACGATCAATTGTGCGCGAGGAAGTATTGATCGGTGAATCTTATAGATAGATATTTTCTGTTTTTGTAGATATCAAATGTATTTTTAAAGACATCCACACAATAAACTCCGTGGATTGTAATAGGATGAAAACTCGATTTAAGACTACCAGTAGAGTTAAGGTAAGTTAAAAGGTGCTTTTATTCCTGAATTATTTTTTCATGTACTGAAATTTCTATATGCTTAAATGATAATTAATTCATTTGTGAATTATTCAATCGTAATTGTAGTATTATCATCCTACTACTTAAATAGCCTGTTAGTAGCCTGTTAGCATGTATCGAATTACCATTTATTCAAAATTTGTAATAAACAAATGATATATTGTATTGTTGATTTTTCTGATCTAAATAATAATTCAATAATTCGAATTAGTCTAAAGATTAAAAATCATTTTTTTGTATGGAATGTTATAATCGTCATTTCGATATATTATATTTAAGAAGAAAGAGATTTGTTTAATATTCAATTTTTCAGAATGCCCCTAAGTCCAATGAAAGAAGAGACTCGGATGATGAGGAAGACATTTTCGTAGAATCGGATGGTAGCACTCCTCCCAAAACTGACAAGCAAAAAGCATCTAAGCAGAAGCCTCGCAATAGAAATTCAACACGAAAAGATGACGCGATCGTTTCTGATTTGAGCTCTTGTGAAGGTGATCTGACCGATAATCACGAGTCTACTGAAACACGACCTACCAAAAACAAAAAACATACCGCCACATCACAAAGTAAAACGAATAATAATCCACGCAGGGATGAGGATAACTCTTCGAAGAGAAAATTACGACCAAACAGTCCGAACAATAATAAGGAGTCTTCTTCTAAAGACTCTAAAAAGTCAAAAGAAAAAGATCCTATCGATAGTAACCCGAAGGAAAATGCGGATTCTTCGGAGGCTGAAAGCGACAAGGAAGAGGTGAAAGACAAAAAGCGACCTACCATAAAGGAAAAGAGCATTAAAAACTCTTCATCCAAAGCTGCTCCAGATGGTAAGGAGGAAGAGAATAACTCTTCGAAGAGTAAATTACGACCGAACAGTAAGGAGCCTTCCAATTCTGAAATGACAGATAATGATATCGAAAGCAACATATCTTCAAGTAAAACAAATAAGAAAACAACCGAATCCAATAAGGATGATGATGAAGAAGATAAAGAAACAGCAACTAAGAAAACACGTAAATCCAATAAGGATGATGATGAAGATAAAGAATCAGCAACTAAGGAAACACGTAAATCCAATAAGGATGATGATGAAGATAAAGTTGATGATTCCAAGAGCAAGGACTCATTCGAATCTGATAATAATGCGATGGATTATGAAAATGAATTATTGGACGATATCCCGGATAAAAATGGTTCTGAAAAGGCCTCTTCTGATGGCAAAAAGAAGAAGAAGAACGAATCCAAATCTCCAAATCGTCGAGTGACCAGATCGAAGGAAGTGGTCAAATCTGGTGATAATGATCAATCCGATTCAACTGACTCGAATGAGGAAGAATCGAAGACTAAAAGGGTCAAGAAATCAAATAAGTAAGTGAAAATCATTACATTTTTTTAAATTTAAGTCTAACTAACTAACACCATTTCAGCATATATTAAAGGATAATGCTGAATACATAACAAGGCATTTAAAACATTTTCTTTTGTAAAGATAAGTATTGCGGTCAGTTAAGACATCAAAATATCATTTTGATGCTTTTGGATTGTTGACTATTCCAAATGTTCCTGTTTAAATGATTGAAATTGGATTTGTCTATCTTGAGTCTAATCGTTAGTTGTTCTTGTTGGTTAGGATGCCTTTCTGTAGAATAATCCTCTTTTCTCTCACTATTTTTAGGGATTCTAAAAGTCGTTCACGCTCGGATGATATTCCAACTCATACTGATAACTCCGATGAAGATAAGGAAAAAACAACTAAGAAAACACGTAAATCCAATAAGGATGATGAAGAAGATAAAGAAACAGCAACTAAGAAAACACGTAAATCC
>JAYMFX010283434.1:0-17666 GCA_036784945.1 Monocelis spectator
ACGTCCACTTTTTGGAATATGTGTTCATTGACGAAGATCAGATCTAGCATATTTCTACCCCGTGTAGGCTTGTTGACTATTGATTGAGAGTTGTAAGCTCTTCGACTGAAGCTGGGCTCAGAGTGTTGAAGTCGCCGGCTAGGATTACTGTGTGGTGCGGTTTGTTGCTAGTTTGTTCCGTTATGGCTTGTTCAAGATGTTGGAGGAGTTGGTGTTCTTTGTAAGTCGGTTTGGGTGGGTGGTACAGAACTCCAATAAGGTAGTTACAGTTTTCATAATTAAAGTCTGCCCAGAGAACTTCGTAGGGATTGGGGGAGGGGTTGATTGATTTTGTCTTCATTTCTTTCTTGTGAAGAATAGCGATTCCTCCGCCTTTTCTTCCAGCGCGGTCCCTTCTAATCAGAGTGTAGCATTCAACCTGAATTGTGTTATATGGAAAAAAGAAATACACATAGGCTCAACCAGAACATTTCTCTTTTATTTAAAAAAAATGCTGCTCCAGGAAAATTTCATCTATTTATTTTACTAATCCAAATTGTTACTTGTTTGACGTCAATCAATTTAAAATTTATTGCGGAGTTGTCTGATTATCAAAAATGATAAAATATGAATTTGCCAGTTATTTTCAATTTTTATTGTGTCCTATTTTCTTAGTTTCAGGTATGATTTTAATAGGATATTTCTTTAATCAAATAAGTATCCTACATTCATGGATATTTGTATTCTTATTGTTTCATCTTTTTTGTTTTAAGTTAAATAGTTACATTCACTTTATTTGGGACATGTACTCATAGTGGATTATTATCTAATACCTATTTTGTTATTTACTTTGCAAATATCCCTGCCCACTTCTACAGGGTCCACCTACTGACCAATGGTTATGTTAAATCAATCAAATTAAGATAAACCAAAGTAGGTTCTACTGTCTGTAGATATGGTAGACATATACAATAGTATTCTTGATAAAAATTGTTTAATAAGGCATAAAATATGGCAGCCATCAGTCATTTATTTTAGACATTGAACTACAATGCACAACTATATAAACATAAATTGCTTGCTCACCATTTTTTATTTATATTCTAATATATTAAATCTCTACCAATAGCTATTAATACAGAAATAGATGGCTAGCACTGATATAATGCTGTGATTTAACTTGTTCCAATATGTATGGGTTTCTTCTTCTCAAAAAATAAATTCTCATTAAGCAACCTTCATTTTAGCAATGACATGCCTAGTAAATATAATTCATGAAGTTGACATCAGCAGCCCTGATAGTCAAAAATCAGTGATTGATTGATATAACTTTCTATGAGATGTCTATGAAGAGTATTTAAATTGTAGAGAAGTAACTCTAAGTGCATCAATACAATAATGGATTCTTCCTGGTTCCAATGGTTGGCCAGCATATTTTGATATGAATCAAATTAGTGCTGGTATATGGTATACCCATGAGGCAGCCATTTATCAGCAAAATTTTGAAATGTTTGCATGCAATCGATAAAAAAACTTTGATGAGAGCTAAAATAGCTTTGTCTTCATGTGTCATTGTGGAAATCTTTTCGCTTATTCTTTGCATGAATTTCTGTAAAGAAAATAATTTATAACTGTATATAATTTTAAAGAATTATTAAAATAAACACATAAGTATACTGAAAATTTATTATTTTATTACTGACACTATTGTAAAATATTTTTCATTGTAAACAAAATTTACTTTACTAAAATTTCATGTATTGATTTTATGAAAATGATAAGCTGAAATTGATTGAAAATTCTATTCAGCATTAACTACTCAGTTGGTTTAATGTTTTTCATTTACTGTCTAATCCATCAGTAAAGTTATAATTTATGATATCTTTGAATAAAAAACATCACACTTCATTAACTCAGATCAATCTGTCTCAGTTGTTTATAATTTTCATTATACAAAGATTTATTAACTTTTGTAACTTCATGTTTCCCTACAATCTTATAATAAAATTTAGCTTAAAATTAATAATTTATAAATAATATGTACTATTTAATTTTAGTCTAATTTTAAACAAAAACCTTTCATAGTCAATAAAATATACTAATAAACTATTTTATTTCATACTATAATAAACACTAGAACAATTATAGAACACCTTTTGTATTTCTTAAATATTGCACTAAAAGAACTAACTCCTTTTTAACAAAAATAATTAGATATTTATCAAAACCACAGTTGAGAATTTAGGAATATAGGAATAGGAATATTCAATTTTGACATTTGGGGGTAAAATCAGTTTTTGGCGGGCCACTTATTTCTAAATTCCTTATTTTGAGTCATTGGCAAACAAGCATGGAGAGAATTTCACAAATTTCACATCATTAATTCTTTAATAGAAATTTATAATAAAGAAAAACATTCATTTAATTTGTGTGTTAGAAGTAGAAAACTTTTAAAATCTAAGTCGTTGTAAAACATTATTCTACAATTGTTCACATTTTATTGTCTAGGCATAGTGGTACCTGGTTAATTTGTGTGTATATTCAAAAAGAGATTCTTGCTTCTATTATTGTGTCAATAAAACATAGAATTCTGAATCACCATGTTCAATATGTAAGAGCTGAAATTATTAAGAAATCCTAAATTCGATTCAATCTTGAAAAACTACAACAAATTCATATTCTTTCAAGACTTATTCTCTCTATGTTTGTGTCTTAACAATATATCCATTGGGTATTATATTGGTTATGAAGAATGTTTTATTTTATATGAATATTTTAGGTCATAACTATCCATATGTAACTTGTGGTTCTTCACTGAAACTTCTGAATGATTATCACAATATTCGGCTTCATTCTCATGACATCAGGTATGGTCAGGGCAGTGGTCAGCAATCAGTGACTGGTGTTAATGTTCCGGATGATCATAACAGTTACTGGCAGATCAATACCATCTACCCATCTGCAGATCCATCAACTCCACCCAAGAAATGTAATCGTGGAGAGCCTGTGAAATGTGGGGATACTGTTAAATTGACTCATTTATCAACTCAGAAGAATCTTCATAGCCATCATTATGCCTCTCCATTAAGCAGTAATTACGAAGTTTCCGCATTTGGTAATGAGGGTGCGGGAGATGAAGGTAAAATTTCTAAAATAAATCATCACTTTGTTGATCTGCAGAGAAAATGAATACGAAGAGATATATTTTGAATCTCTTCTGTAGGTGATGAATGGAAAGTGGTCTGCTCTTCAGAACATTGGCATAGAGATGAGACAGTGCGATTCAGTCATGTTCAAACAAACTCGTAAGTAGTCGACAATGTTATGAGAACTGTTTGAACTTCTAATTTAGATTAAGGAGTTACAACCAATTTAGGTTTTGACTTAATACAATTAAAAGGTATGCTTATTTTGTGCAGGTATTCTTACTAATCAATAAAATTGAATTAATTCGAATTCGCAATGCAATCGGTTTCATATTTTTTGTAATTTATCAGCTTGAATTTTTTTGAATGAAACTGTTTCTGAATAACCTGAAACTAAGTAAAACAAAAATGCCAAATGAACCTAAAGATTTAACAAAACTTCAAAACATTCTTCTTCTTTCAAATCGGTTCGAAAAATTAGAAATGTCACTTTTCACATTGTTTTACTCTTCTCATATTTAGGTATCTTCATGCATCTGGTGAGACATACAACCGTCCAATTTATGGTCAAATGGAAATCTGTGGTGTGTCATTTGAGAACGATGCGAATCTGTGGTCCGCGGCAGAGGGCATCTTTGTGAAACCAGACGAGCAAAAATTGAGCGATTCCAGTTCAGAATCAGATGATGATTCTGAAACAACAACTGATAATTATATTCGAGATGAATTGTAGCATAATTTGATATTCATTTGCGTAGCTGATCTTTGCAATTTCTGCTCATTTGGTATGATTGTTTTATTTTATTTAATATTATCTGCTGTTATTTCAAAAAACAATTAACTGCTATCATTTAACTCTTGTGATTAATAAACTTTGAATGCTTCTTATAATAAGATAGATATCCATATGTTACAATCAACACGACATTGAAACCATTATCTCTTGGTTTACTGTGAAAAATGCTTGGAAATTATTTCTCAGACGTTCTCCGAATAATTAATTATATTTTTTGAATTTCTTTTCTAAAAGATAATTAATCCCTTTCAATGCTTTTTTAGTTATATTTTGTCGACCCAATTGATAATTTTGATGTAGAATTATGAATTGCATAATAAAACCCTGTACAAAATTTTGAGATGAATGGTTACAGACAAACCTCGATTAACTCAAAATTTATTGGGACAAAGCATTTTTATCCCAGTTGTGTTAGAGGTTGACTCTATATATTTACTTTATACATAATTTGTGTTTTATATTTATGAGGAATAATCGGGATTTTTTTATTTCAAATGCATGAATGTTTAGATCTATAGTTTAAATGTGAAGCTTAATTTCCATAAATCCTTTTTATATACTCCACTCTTTAATTATATGAAAATAAAACAAATCATGACTAGAAATAATTCTTCATATTTTTCTGAAAAACCTTAAACTACAGTTAAGTTTAATTATATGTAATATAACATTAAGGAAATATAATAAATAAAATTCGACTAGAGCAATCTCTCGGGACAAAGTTTTTTTTTAAAATATTGCTTATTTTGAGTAAAACGAAAACATAATAGGTATAGCATACATAAATATGCAATGGCGAAAGTTGTATTTATCTAAACTTAAAATATTTTAAATTCCTCTGTTATTGTAATAATATTGTTTTCTTCTAGAATACGGTCCAAAAATTAAAATGTCATGATTAAAATTACGCACAAATTTTTCATCATCGTTTTTGAGATGAAATTAATTTTTATATTATAATTTTGATTCCTAAATGCTTGACTGTAGAAAATATGTTTCAAAACTCGAAACAATTTCATGCATTACATATTGTCTTTCTCTACTCTTTAACCTTTTGGGATAATTGATAATGCTATACTTTAATTTGACTGTATTAGACGAATGAATCGTTAATTAAAAACATTCTTTTTTAATTTCTTTAAATGTGTCAATACTATTTCATAAAGCGTACTTTAGTAAGTCATATGGGACTCAAGGTTGCTTTTAAATGAATTGGAATTCTTAACTTACGTAAAATGAATGAAATTAATAATTCTAGTAATCATCAAGGACAGAACGAAAAGGCTTACCATTTAAAGTATGTTCTTGCTAATTTTTAAAAGTTTAATTTCCTTTAGATTTTATCCATTGCTTTCATTTTCTTCTTTCAGTAAAATCTTGGGGACTTTTAAAAAATTCTGGCTTAATTACCAATTCGTTTTTATAGCTAAAGTTTCAAAATATTTACCATTGATATCAATGATTATTAGCATGAGACTATGTAGGAAAGAAACCATAGCAATATTGTTTTCTAAAATACCAAATTTTAAATTTCTCTGTGCAGTGTACCTACTAACAATTGTGTTATAAAATTAAAAATGTTTGGAGAACATTACAAAGCTTTCTCCTAATGTTATCTTAATCATCTGGCTAATTTCTGTCATAATAAAAAATATGACATTATTTTTTTGATTTCTTTAGATATGGTTCAAATATTTTACATCAAATCAATTCATATTCAATTCCAATAAAAACATCTATCTATTTCCTCATATAATAGGTGATTAGAGTGTATCTTATGGTTTTAAAAAAATCTAGTGACAATTGAATTCCTACAAATTTGATATGAAGAACAATTTTAATTTCTTGTGTCTTATTAATGTAGATTATTGAAAATTAAAGTACATTATGTCCTTTAAGTAAATAATATAACATTTTGAAATATCATTCATTTCATTTTGGATACAAAAAATAGATTGTTCATATCCTATCTATCTTGGGAGTTCTAAACATGATTTTGATAAATGTTTGGCAAATCCTACTTTTTAATAATTAGTATAATTTACAAATTAATTTCTGAATATGGAAAATAATTTTTTGACCTGTACAAACTTGTTGCATATTAAAAAATTAAAAATACCAGTTAAGAATAGATATTTATTGTTTGCTCAGTTTGCTATTTTAAAAATTAAAGTTGGCAAAGTAAATTATTTTGACAGGAAAAAGTTTCTCAATTTCTCAATGCCTACTTTCAACAAATGAAATTTAGTTAACCATTAGCTGATATTAGAATGAGTATGCTAATTGTAAAAATGAAATAAAATCTTTTTAAAAGAAATTTGTTACCTTTTAGTTGTTACTCTATGAACATATTTATTGAATAATTAAATCAAAATGGAATGTTTTTATGATTTTACCAACAGCAGTTATTGCTAAAAGCTCTAACCTCTTGACATAATTATGTGACTTTTAAAATCTTTACAATCTTAAGTTTATGAGTTAGAGTTAGGATAATAAAAATATTTTTTGCTACCTGGCTTTTTAGGAATGTCTTCCATATTTCTGTTTCTGTGTAGAAACTCTAGAATACTTATTTGCTTTGCTTAAAATGACTAGCAACCAATAAAGTTTTATTGAAATTATATTACTTAATTTAGGTACCTCTCTTATCCAAACTCAGTTAAAATCAGGTAGGTATTTATGGGTTATCTGTAGTATTTAAGAATTATTTAATATCTAATATGGTTAAATTAATACTTATTAATTTGGACATTATTATTCAGTATGCAACAGTTATAATGATACCTATTTATTTATTTATTTATTTTTAGTTATGTGAAGAAGTTTCGTACGCAGCAGTGTTCACTATTTCTAGAACATAAATGCCAACAGCACAGACCATTTTCCTGCTTCAATTGGCATTTCCCAAATCAACGCCGACGACAAGTTTTTATTCAATCTAATAGAACATTCAATTATAATCCAGATGTTTACTGCCAAAAGTATGATGAAAATAGTGGGGTTTGTCCTAATGGAGACAAGTAGGTTCTTTACAATTTTATGCTGTGTAGATATTTTATATTAAATTAAAGAGCAGACTAAACAGATTTGTATTGTGTATCTAATCAACCCTTGTTTGCAGGAATAAAGTTAATAATTACAATCACTACTTGTTTACTGAAATCTTAATCAATACGCTTGAAATGATATTCAGGTGTATGTTTGTCCATCGAAATGCGGGGGACACTGAAAGACGCTATCATCCTCGCTATTACAAGACTGGTGTCTGTCTGTACGACACTACAGAGAATGGTCAATGCTCTAAGAACGGTACACATTGTCCATTTGCTCACTCTCCCGATGATATTAGGCAACCCGTTCTAGATTTCAAGGCTAATGCCGAAATGGAGCAGCACACCTTGACTTTACCAGCTTCACTGGAGAAAGAGCGCGTCTTCAGTGAAGACAGACTGTGGAATGGTAAGCATTTGATTGAATCTCTACACTACACAGAGGAATGCAACTCTGGGTGAATAAATAGACATGACAGAATTGGAATGACGACATTCCGATATTACATCGACTCACATTATATTGTCTGACTCTATTAAAACTGCGCCGAAGTCTTTATACCTAATATTTTCGTTATTCTGGTTCTGTGCTATTGATCCATCCATTCACCTTATTAAGCTGACAACTTGATAACTATTGTGGTACAATCAGGTCTAAATATGTATCCAGCATTTACCAAAAACTAATCTTTAAGAAAAGTTATGTATTTTTATTTTTATGTAATCAATAATAATGTTTATACCATTATTGCAGCACTATCTATCCTTCTATCATCAGCCGCTACCGCTGCTCTATAAATAGCGATGATGTCACTTGATGTTATTGACTGATTGTCACATGCTGCTCCTCTCGCCTTTAACTATACAGTAGTAGTTGTCTCCATTGAACTTATTGCAGAGCGGAGTGCTATTGTTTGTTATTATTGAATTGAGATTATTATGTTAATCCAATAGATGCTCAGTTTGATAGGAAATCACATTTTTCAGGAGATGACTCAACACTGGCTTTGTCTGACGCTGCTGGGTTGATTTGTTCATCAGTTTATCCAATCTTAATTCTATCGAGTGTAGCCGACTGCACACATAACTGTGATCATATACCAGGATTTGCTGGGAGAGGAACTATACGCTCGCTCTCTGTATTTTCCTGTTGCTGAGTAGCCTATAGTCAGCCATGTGATTGCAAATATGAAGGTGCTATTATCGATCGCGTCTAGAATTACTCTGTCTGTGCCAATAGCACAAGGATATACATAGTGATAGTTTGAAAAGCATTTTGGGTATATAATAGATTAATAAGAGAAAAGCAAATAGTTGTTGAATAATTTGATTTCAAAGTTCACGAAATTAATCTACCCTATATTTCAATAGTATAGTCAATATCTATGAATCGATATAACGGGAGATGAGTTGTGAAGTAATCATAAATCATTTCTAATTGATTTATTTATTCATTAAAATTCAGATTTAACGCATGTCCTCAATTTTTACAAAACCGATTCTTGTAATAAGCCACCGCGAATGTGTCGACAAGGCTACGCTTGCCCATATTATCACAATGAAAAGGACAAACGACGCAGCCCCTCCTTGTACTCCTATCGTAGCACTCCATGTCCCAATGTGAAGAGCAGTGATGAGTGGAAGGACAGCGCGAACTGCGAAGAGGGTGATAATTGTGCCTACTGTCACACCAGGACTGAGCAACAGTTTCACCCGGAGGTTGGTTGCTACACCTAGACATCTCTTTCATAATGATGTGAACCTCCGATCCTATATTGTAAATATTTATGATCCACAGATCTACAAGACCACCAAGTGCAACGATATGATCCACAACAGTTACTGTCCGAGGGGGCCATTCTGTGCATTCGCACACAGCGATCTAGAGCTGACTATGGGTCGAGAATTTGTCTCATCCTTAGAATCGACAACTTCACTGGGGAAAATAACGGAGTTCAACCCGTCTGATGTCGAAGATAATTGTCCCATTATGTCACCATGCGGTTAGTGAAATCTGTTTTCAGCATTCTTTCTTTAGTTCGAATACTTAATTGTGTTGTTCATGCACTACAGTATCTATTCAATCATATTGTGTAGATGAGAAGCCTGGAAACAAGAGTCGTCCTGGTATCATTGACCATGCAGGCACATACAATGCAGTCATGCAGGCGTCATCGATTAATCAACTAAGTAAATTATTTATTTTTAATTCGCATCGATCTGAAATGATGATTTCATTATCATTTCAATTGTCTTTTTAGATTGTGACTCTTCCAATCAAAGCTCTAGACATGTCTTCTTCAATGATTATGCCAACTGGCCCAATATCAATAACATTCCTGAACAGGATGACTGCTGGAATGACGAACAGCTGGACAAGTTTCCGGACTCATTTATGAGTAATTTCTTATATCATTATCCATTCATTGTTTTAGGATTGTTCAGAGAGAGACGAAGCCACATTTCAAAAATTGGCACAATTTTATTTTGTTTTACTCAAGTCAAATTGCGTAATTAAAAACCTCTGATCTTTCTTTCCCAAACAAAATTCGTAAATGTCATCATCTCTTTAATCCAAAATCTACAGAACTTAGCTACTTAACTACGTGACTTCGTACATATTTAGCTTATTTAAACAAGAGCACTCTTATTGGCTGAGAGACACGGGCATATTTTATTGATTAACCAATAAGAGTAGTTATTATGACCTGCGCTTTCGTTCAGAAGAAATCAAACTGCCTCGAAGCAGGTTTATCTGGTTAGCGAGTGCGAAAAGGTACGAGAGAAAATTTGATTAGCTGACTGACTTTTAAAGCAATAATTGTCAAAAGCCGAGGTCTAAATAAATATTCAGTGACCCTTATACACTTCTTAATAGCCTGTCTGTAGTGTCTGTTAGCAAATGAATTCATTGCACCACAATTGATATTCCAGGCTCGGAACCATTTCACAATGACTGCTCTGGCGAGATGGCCTGCTCCCCGCGCTACGTGGCCTCTGGATTTGGCTCTCTCTCTCAAGAAGAATGGCTGTCAACGTGTCACAATGGGAGCACAGCTCCGGTAAACATTCCACGAGTAGGTCAACGACAGGAGGACCGGTTCTCTGTCAGCAGTGGTCTAGGTGGCTCATTGCCTTATGCTCCTTATCCGCATAGCACCAGCGCATTCAACTTGGAACAGGTAGGATTAGCTTCTCTCCATCATATTGTGCCTCATATTATTCTCAGTTGATAGCAAGTATCCCATGTTATGTTAGTATTTGTTGATTTATAATTATTTCTAATTGTCAAGCTGAGCAATAACGGGCGTGTATGTCCGGACCGGAAGCGATCTCTCAGTGGCAGCTACACAAACCTACCCCAGTCGCCCATATTGATGCAGTCGCCTTTCAGCAATCCGTCTGGGGATCTAGAAAAAATTGCAATGCAAAAAGAACTGGAAGAGTGCAGAAATAAACTAAATATGGTAAATGTTCTTATAAAATGGTTATTCCATTTTTTGTTCTCTTTTTTTAATTTGCCGATTGTTTTTCTGTAGACCGAGGCGGAGTTGGATGATGCTAAGCGGGATCGAGACCTGTGTCGCCTGCAGCTCACGGAATATCGGGACTATCTCCTCCAATTCATGATGCAGGCCAGCTGTCAGAGCTCTCCTCACCTACCACCAATCAATCAGTCAAGCCCCAAATCTCCCATGGCTAGACTACCGCCTGAATTTGCTCTGAACCAATCGTTGGACTCGTCAGGAGCTTGGTCATCTTGTCTGAATAGCATTTTGGATTCAGTACAGGATATGAAATTGAATGTGAGCCCGAATATCGATTTTCATTAATTGATATCTATTATTGCGTCATATTCGCGTCAATGTGCCGTTGAGCTGCCGCTTGGTAGAGGTACTAAACCATAGATATAATTGGGATCAATATTATCGATTGGCTATGCGCTTCTGATTACAGGATAAATAGACTGCTTGTACTTCACAGACAACTATATTCTTGAAATGTTTACATTCGAATTTGATAAATAATCCTGCCAATGCGTCAATAGTATATAGAATGCCTATATTATTGGCATGTTGGTAACTCCACATTTGATCATTCGATTGTTTTCATTTCAGTCGCCTGATGGCAACAACATGGCCTCTCGTGAATCCATGTCAATGAAGATTGTGGAAGATGTCAGTTCATGCATTCGCCAATGAGTTTGGTCTCTAATAGGATTTTATAGCTTGACGGTTTGTTCTAGTGGGTTTCTTGAATTTAGGCATTAGTTCGTCGTTTTAACAAAACTCTGATGAATTGTTTGGTTTTCTGTGATGTGAGTTGTCAGCTATATCGTTTGATTATTTCTATTTCGGGAGATCAGTTTGGATTGAACGAATTATTAATTATTAACATTATAGTTGTATCGTGTGGTGGACTATTCTCACATAGGAATTAGGGAACAGTTACCGAATATGATTATTGAAATATTAACATTTTATCTTTATTTATCGATCATCTTACGATTCAAACTGTACTTTTATGTTATAATCTTTTACTTCACCCTAGCCTTGTTTAATAGGAATTTTCATTTAGGTACTTTTTATCAATTTATTTTCAAATGAAATCTCATTTAGTCTTGTACTTCTATTTTACGCTCAGGTTTTAGTAAAATGATTTTTGTTTCAAGTCTTCATTGTAAGAACATTTCGACATGGAAATGGAATCTCTTAGATTCTGGCAAACTCTGAAATTAATAGATCCAGGAGTTTTATGTTGGAATTGAAAAGATGTCCTTTTCTGGGACTTTCATGTAAGAAAGATTCTTTACAGAGCATATTTTTGATTACCGCATAGGAAGATAATAGTTCTCGTGAACTGCTAGTTCTTGATTACCCCATGAAGATAATAGTTCTCGTGAACTGCTAGTTCTTGATTATCCCATGAAGATAATAGTTCTCGTGAACTGCTAGTTCTTGATTAACAAATTGTCTTCAAATGGTCAAACGCACAGCTTATTAGCAATTTCACTTAATGTTCAAATATATAATTTTATTTATAATTAAAATATAATTTGAAAACAATTAACCCTATATTGAAACAAATATTCCATTCTCTAACTGGATTTGGTGTTCTGTTTTCTGTTCACCAATGCTGTTCCTAGAAATTATTTCTTATGCGTCATTAACTCTATTTGCAGTTATATAAATGCATTGAAGATTATAATATATTTGGTAATCACAGGACATATGAAATCAAACCGATTTTTTTCTGATCTCTAAAATACTTGCTGCTCTACCAAATATTTAAGAAAATAATTTAATTTTTATTTGAGAGAAAATGTATTTTCACTCTCTGGCCCTTATCTGTTTTATTCACAGCTGTGGTGTGTTTTTTATTCATTTTATGGGGTTTATTCCTCTCTTAAATGTTACTAAAGAAAATGTAAAGAAATGGTATAATTAGATTATATTTTGATAATAAACACACTGTGCTGTCATGCTAAACAAATTTCAGAATCCAATACTTATTATATTTTTATGTTATAATTGTGACCATAGACATATACCATTTATGCGTAAAACATATATCAACTTTTAAGACTTATTAGGTAAATCATTACGACATATTCATGTTTATGTTTTATGAGGGGATGTTTCCTTATTGCCATAACTTTTTTGATTGTATAATTCATCTTGGGTTTTTTATAATTTATACAATATATTGTATTTGTCGTGCATTTCTCATTTAGTCCATATTCCAGAGAATATTACTATTTTGTATTTGATTTATATAACATATTATTAGCCGAATATTTCTACATATAGGCTTTAATATATTGGTTAAGCAATTAGTTACCATAAATTTTGAATATTATTGCAATTTGTGCTAGATTTTTTGCCCTTATTCGTTATTTTTGTATAGGTATAAATTATAACAATTGAGTTATCATGTGTTTTTCATTCATTCAATTACAGCCTATATTTACAATCTCATATACAGCTACGACTCATTCGCTACCAAAAACTATGGTTATCGGTCATGTTAGACTATTAATTTACTTATTTTTATTTATCTTATAAAATATATTAAATAAATATAAAGCACCTTGTTTATTTTCGATATTGTTTTGCCATACACATGATATTTGAAATAAATTATCAAAAAAACATTATCTTAAGTGTTCTTATCTAATCTGATCGATATACTATGACTCTCATTTTTTGTAAGAACATAGAGGCTTGCTGAAGGTACAATATGCTCCCACTTTGTCTCTCACATTAAAAAACTCATGCATACGTTTTCTAAAACAATTTTGATCCCAAAGACACTCCATATTATTATTTTAATGTATAATAAATTGCAAGCCACTTTTTAACTGCATTAATAGTACATCCATCATTGTTATAAACAACCTTTGTCGACACCTTACGCACTATTTATAATCTCATTTCAAATTTCGATATTGTTCTGTACGAATATTACTTTTATACAATTATATGTAAAATATATGTGCTTTATTGAAGCTTTATGCTATCTGTTAGTTGTTTTCAAACATTATGTATATTTAATGTTTAACATTTTATCAGATCACATTAATGCATTATGTTTATATATATATGCACTACAAAAATATAGTTTTTACATTAAATATAAAAAAATGTGTTTAATCAAATATGTTTATTGTAATATATATATGTATATATTCAATTTTAGCAAATAATTAAAATAATTTATTATTTTTAATCTTGTAATAATTAGTAATGAAAATACAACTACAAATGCAATTATTGCACTTTGACTAAAATATAAATTTACACCAAATTATTTGGTATTATGTGCTATCTCAATTTGTCAATGTGGTTTGACATTTAAAGTTGGAGTATATATGTTTGACTTTAGTTGTCAACCAAAATATCTTAGCTAATTTTTATTTAATTATGTGTGGTCAAACTATTATGGTAGAGGTAGATCAATCAGTCACTCAGTGTCTTCATATAGGGAACTTCCCTATTTAAGACTCAGCTATAGTTTTATAGGGAAGTTTAGGAATTTATAAGAAAGATGTAGCCAACAGCCAATATAGATGTATTACAGCCTACTCTCTCTGTCTAGTTTATTTCCAACAGGCTACAAAAAATACTAAAATAATTTTGTTCTGATTTGTCAAAAAATAGATTTTAAGTAATATTATCATTTTTTTCTCCATAATTATTGTATTTATAATGAAATGTATGTACTATTAGAGTTCAAGCGCATTTATGTATAATAGATATGACTGCCTGTTCAATCAATTGTGTGAATCTATTGCATTGCAAGAATTGAATCAGCATTGTAAGTAAGCCGGAATGTGTATGCAATGCTAAATGATAAAGTCAAGGCATTGCATGGTGTATCAGGCAATCAATATATATTATATATATGTTATATGATTGGAAAGGATGTATTATTTCAATTAGCATATATAAAATACATTGTAGATATGTATTAGGGCCATTCTAAAATTACTGTTCATAATTCACATTGTGTTTTAATAACCATTTTTTTAAAATATCAATAGCCAAACAATGGGGGATTCAATAAGTCAGTAGTTCCATTTAGCCAGAATAAATAACATTCAACATTTTTAATTTTTCTTAAATTATCCCTATTTAAATATAATATAAAAATAAGTTTCATTATTGGAATTTAAATAAAAGTTTCAAAACTTTTTAAAAATTTATCTCATTAGAATTCTTCAGAAATTTTGACAGCATAATTTTATCTTGAAGTATTTTATGGCTACAGTCTACTCTATTTAATGTTCCTAATTTAGAATATTAGAAATGTACAATAGATTATTCAGGAAAAACTTACTATAAAGTTAAGATTTAGTAACATCTCACTATGCATCCTGCAAAGTCTTCCTATACAGTTGAACTTGAAATATTTTCTTCAACTCAGATATTATAGGTCCTAAATTTGTTTATTATCATTTATATATATATTTCGAAAAAATGCATTATGCTTATCTAAACTAAAACCCTTTCCTTAAAAGTAGCTCTTCTATGATGAATCACACCAATTCTCTCTGTTATTTATAAAGGTTTTATTATCTTATTTGTTCACTAAAATATACATTTTTTCAATTGCTGAATTGTGGGAATGGTTTAAACAAGCTTTATTTGATCTCTGTTTTATAAATTTTATTTAATTGAAATATCCTTTTTAGAAATGGTGCCAACTATTCAACAAGATTCAGGAAAGTCACAGCCTTCAAATGACACAGCTGGGGATGAATGTAAGTAATGTATTAGTATACATTATTTTATTGCTGAATAAAATATAAAAGAATTTCAAGAGCTTTCAGAATGCACAACTTTGCATTACATTGTTGCCACAATATCTCTACATAATAATTAAAATCATTGTTTAATCATTTTATCTTTGTAATTCATTTCTAGCTGTCTCTAAGAAAGTTTCCACAGAAGAAGTAAAGATTGTTGAAAGCAATCATGTATCAGACAAACCATTAGGTAACGGACATGAAGTTCAAAGTTCCGGTAATATTTTATGTAGCATTTTCTGCAGTTCATTATAATGTAAAGAATTTATGTATGAATTTAAAAATATATTGTCACTTAAACCTTTTTCTAGAAGATTCAATAAACGAAAATGTTAACAAAGCATCTCAAAGTAAAGATACAAAACCTGACAGTCATGGTGATGATCCCTGTGACGAAAAGAATGAGAAAACACAAAATGATAATGCCGAAATTGGCAAGTTGTCCGATAATTCAATTGCAAGTAATGATGCTTCTGATCAAACAAAACTACCCGAAGTGCTGTGTGATAAATCCGATAATCAAGATACAGCCGAATCACTCGCTTCTCAAGAAACTCCTGAAAAACCTAATCGTTCTCTTAAACGAAAATATAGCAAGATAACACCAACGAAAACTGATGTTGAGCAAGAACAGACAAGATCTGGCCGAAAGCGTAAGCAGATTTCACGGCTCTCCAATGAAATGGATAAGGTTTTTAAAGAGAAAGAAAGTGCCACCAAGTCTACTGTGATACCTGTTGGTCGTGGATCACCGCTGGGAGATATTCCCTTAATTGTGGAAACACTTAAGAAAGCGAAAAAGGATGACTTAAAATTGTTGCATCGGTTGATTTATAATCGAAGTGGTAAGCCGTATGAAATTCGCTCCAACTTGAAAAAGTTTAATGGTTTTGACTTCACTGAAAGTTCCGATATATTTACTAAGAAGATGAGTTGGCTGACCAGGTAATACATGATGCATGCATATTATAGTGATCTTATTTTTCTTAAAAGTCTTGTTAACAGTGAATTTCTGATTTTAAAATAATTTGAATTATTTTATTTTAGTCAAAAAATATCTGATTTAAAGGAATGTCTTAAAATTTTATGTCTGGAAGTGAGTGGAAACCGGGAAGATTTGGTCAACAGATTGTTGACATTTCTTTTACACCCAAATCAAGTCGCTCCTCCTAAAAGTAGGCAGTCCAAGGGTAATGAAAAGAAGATTAAAAAATCTAAGAATATAACAGATGGTGAACAATCTGAAGACAAATTTGACAAAAGCGACGACGAAGCGTCGTCCAACAAACCTGAAAAGAAATCCAAGAAGCGGAAATCTTCCGAACCGAAAGGCACTACCGAAAAAAAGCCACGAAAATCCTCCAATATAGTAGACATGGATGACATTTTTGCCAGCGCTCTTGGCAAGGGCCAGTCATCTGGTGAAGAAGATGATGATGAAAGCGACTCTGAAAAAGAGGATAGTGAAGATAAGTCTTCCACTAATAAGAAACACCCGACTGATTCTGATCTAAAGCAAGCGGTAAAAGATTGTTTGAAAGATGCCGACCTTGAAAGTATCACCATGAAAACAGTGTGTCAACAGGTTTGAGCGTTTTTTAAATCACTGAAATGATTATTTTAATTAGATATCATTAAAACAAAGCTAACATGTGTTGCGCGACTTTACGAAAGTATTAATAGTTTCATGCATATTTTCTTATTTAGGTATTCGATAAATATCCTGACTTTGACTTGAGTCACAAAAGAGAACTTATCAAAAAGTCTGTGAAGCAAGTAAGTTGACATCTAATCTAAATTAATCTACAGAATGTCGAGAGCTTAGAGTAAGTCTACATAGAGTAACGACTCTTGCTAGTAGATATTTGTATATCGATTTGTTCCTACCAAGTGGCAGAAAATCCTATCTCCACCATTATAAATTGGTGAAGTTCAAGATGTCATAGCGACAAAACTCAATATCGGATTTTGATAATTCTTTTAATGAAATAAAGTATAAAAAGAGCGCTTTTTAATGATATAAAATTCATATTAATGTCTAGCAGGATTAGTTTTCTTTTGCTTAGTAAAACAGATTGAACAAAATGATATAAAATGTTCTAACAAGAATGTTTAGATGATCCTGCTAGACTTCTGCCTCTTGGTATAGGCATAAATCGATATGCAAATATCTACTAGCAAGAGTGGTTACTCTATGTAGACTTACTTACGACCTAGAGTACCTACGACATTGAATGTTTGCAAAGATCGAAATATATTTCTATTTCTCGAAGTCTGTCCGCTCTGTGTTATCTCGGTGTAATTTCGATTAACAGTATTCAGTGTTTCTCTATTTTTCAGGTGTTGTCATCGACATGAAAGCAATCTCACACGGTCTCTCTCCATAT
>JAYMFX010283545.1:2523-12876 GCA_036784945.1 Monocelis spectator
TAAGAGAGAGTTCACTGATGGATATCATGTGATGATCATATTGATATCTTCAAATAGTTCATTCATTCAATCATTCATTCTTTCATTCATTCAATCATTCAATCATTCATTCTTTCATTCATTCAATCATTCATTCATTCATTCAATCATTCATTCATTCATTCTTTCATTCATTCATTCATTCAATCATTCATTCAATTATTCATTCATTCAATCATTCATTCAATCATTCATTCATTCATTCAATCATTCATTCATTCTTTCAACCATTCTGCTGTTGTTTGCATTTTCAATAATGATGTTACCTAATTGTTATAATTTCTATTGTCTCTCCTCCCTCCCTCCCTCCCTGTCTGTCTGTAAATCTCCCTGTCCTTACTAACCATAATTATTATCCATAGACATGTATCGACAAATTCGGTTAAGAGAGAGAGAGAGAAAAAAGATCATATTGATATCTTCAAATAGTTCATTCATTCAATCATTCATTCAATCATTGAATGAATCATTGAAACAACATGGAACCATTAAAATCTATATTTAAGCCAATGGCAATAGGCTAGTTAGCTCATAACGGTACTTTTGGCACTTTTGGGCCGATAAAAATCTCATTAAGGTGAGATGATGATGATAGAATGAAGAGAATCTTGGCTTTCTTAAGTAATTGTATCATCCAGAGAGGTAAATATTTGAACAGTTAAATTTACATGAACATAAGAACTAGATTCCGATAGTCTGAGATTGGTATGACCATCTCTCTCTCTCTCTCTCTCTCTCTCTCTCTCTCTCTGTAGGTCTTCTTATTCCGCATGATGATTCAACTGGATATTGAATCATCAGATATACAACAGAGATACTATTAGCTGTTAAACAGCAGAGTCTAACAATCGATTTTGGGTTGAGGGAATAGCGTCTAACTGGAATAGGTCTTATTCCTGTTAGACCTTATTCCGGTTTTTGACATCAGAGTTAGACCTTAGTCCTGTTAGGTCTTATTCCACTTAGACGCTATTCCGTCTTCCCTCGATTTCACGATTATGGAGCATTTATTAATTTAATATAGTTTAAAGGTCAAATCTCATGACTGATTCGAATAAAATCTTCGTGATAGAACTATTGGTGACTTCTCTATTTTAGAGGGAGATTGTCCTCATTATTTCATCGAGCAACACCAAACTCTCAGGTCTTTCCACGAAGCTGCTTTTTAGCGCGGATAATACAAACCTGCTTGAAACGGCCTCGCCAATATTTGTGCGACCGATGTTCCTATTATTGTCATAGTAGTCATGGTAATCCGCCATCTTGCTGCTATTGTTTACCCTTTAAACTTGAATCGTTAAATGAGACGACACAGGTCGCTGTAACTTCAGACGGTGCTATGATTACTTCGAGTGATCCTTCCTCCTCCATGAATTCTGTCGGGCGCTGTGTCAGGCCATTTAACGAACCGTGCGTTTTGTTTACCGATCATTGTGACGACGGTCAATTCGATATTGACATCGATATCAGTGAATCGATGCAAGAATCTGTCAATATTCAACCGGAAGATCTCTCCTACAGACGCTTCGATTCTGTAGACTATCCCATGAATTGCTTACAAACTGGAATCGATAACCCTCCCAATGTGAGTCACGTGTATCCTTGGCGTCGATCAACTCATACCAGTAGACGAAATCTCAGCTTCGAACGTGCGGTTCATGCAAGCATAAAACGAGACACCATCAACAGTTCGTGCAACAATGGAGCCGTAGCGAGCAGTCCTCAAAACTCCAATGAGGTCACCATTCTTCACTTGAGCAGCGAGTTCAGCTCTGTCACGCCGCGGTCTGGCCATGCAACCACATCGTCGTCGTCCACATTAGCCAAACAGTTTTCTGATTTCACTTTCGCGAGCACAACTACTGACAACAACAGCTCTTCCGCACTTTATATCGATTTGATGCAATTGAACAACAAGCCTTTAGCTGACGCGTGCTCCAACTGTCATCACACGCAAGAAGGCGCAAGTGATATCGCCTGTCACTGTCAGACCACTGCTGTCTCCAATGATGAATCAAACGACAGCGCTACATTGTGCGAACCGGGAGATACGCCCTCACACGAGACCGGTCAACCAACCACCACGATGGAAAATGAGATACGAAGACGACATTCTACTTCACCCGAGCAACACCAGGATATCGATTCTGTGCAATACTTGTCCGTGCTGGGATTTCCGCGGCGTGTGAACAATTTGATTGGTGACTCTCCGGAGAGTGGCTATCTGAGCCGGACTGGGTCTCGATCTAATCGATATTTATCGAAAGTGAACAACAACAACCACCACAACCAACTATCATCCGACATGAATGCTTTTGTGAGGCCAATGGATTTTCCTCTGGATGAGAATGAGTCAGATTATGATTTGTGGTTGCACTGTGAGAGATTGAAGGCGGAGTTTCAAATATAATAATGATTGGAGCGGTAAAATTCATTTCGATATCTTTCTCTCTATACTATATCATATATTAGTGTATTTATTTATATGTGTATATATATATGTTGAACAAATGCGCCTTCATTTACATCATCAGTTTACATTTTATGAAATGGAGTGATCCATATCGATTTATTATTCGATAAAAAAATGTTTTTTTTTCTACTGTACTGAAAGATTTTCCTATTTTGATTAAATAAAATTGAATGCTTGAATTTTAACCGAATTTTAACATGATTTGATATTTGTAATTTTTTTGTTTTTATATTTCATCAATAGCTACTTTATTCCTGTACATACCTAACAGGTACTGTGTGATATGTTGTACTTTTAAGTCCCATTAATAATTATTAATGTCTTATATTATAATAATTTTATCATGGATTGTAATTTATTAAATAGAGAGTGTATTCATTTTTATATTTGATTTCTGGTTCATTTTGATGGTTCGATTTTCGCTAATTATAAGCAGAGATTATGGTTTGCCATGCCATATAGCATAGAGGATTGATTTTCGCTAATTATTATTCATAGCATAGAGACCATAGAGTGATAATACCAAGAGAGAGTTCACTCTCTAAAATACAGAAACGCACATCGCTGGTTTTGACCTACCAACGCGCACAATTGACAGTTAAAGATGGTTAAAGTAACCCTTGAATTCTATGGAATTTTGTTTGTTAATCCGCCCTTAGATATATCATATCATTGTAGAGATAGGGCGGATTAAATTTCCATAGAATTTGAGGGTCACTTTAACGGTCAATTTCCTATCTCCGCCATTATAAAAGCATCAATTACAAATTGACGTCACTCCTAAACGCCTAGTCTGATTTTAATACTTCTTATATCTTTAGAAAGTGCTCTTTTGAGATAAGGAAATTGTGCGCGTTGGTAGGTCAGACCAGCGATTTGCGTTTCTGTATTTTAGAGAGTGCTATTATTACGTTATGATAGAGATGTAATCCAGTTATTTTTCTTGTCGAACTATTTTAAAAATGATCAAATCAAAAATAGCGTGCTAAATACAATTTAATAGTTCGACATTTACGAATACGGCCTAGATGTAAGTTGCGAACTAAACAAACTAAAACTTTCGCCGATAACAACTTTATCTGATTTTCTTGTTTTAGAATTTAAATTTAAAGGCGGAAATAATTCATCGCTATATTTCTACTATTAGTATATTTAAACAAAACAGATTCTTTTAAGTACATAAAGATATATGTAGGCAACCTGCCTAACATTCATATTAGAATATTCATTATGAACTGAACATCATAAAATAACAGACAAGTTTTTAAGCAAAGCTTTAATACAGATTTAATATTTGGCAAGTCTATTAAATATTTGTCCCAGCAAATCCTTTTAAATCTTCTTTGATCCTTTGAAACGTTTTTCTTTTAAGGATGTCCATTAAAACATTGTTTCAAGAATTTAATGGAAAACATTTGCAACTGCGAATCAAAACCAAAGTAAAATATCTGAAATATAAACAAAGTTGATATTAAAGTATTTTACAATCTAACGAATGGTTATTTTAACAAATCCTTATATAGCTACTAATTATCCTTTTGCGTTTTTTCTGTTTAAATAAATAAAATTAATTATTAAGAACACAATTGAGGATTTTAAAGCTGATTTACTTAATATTCTCTCCAACACAGTTTTAATAGGAGTTTAAGCCGATCACTCTGTAATTCCATAAATTACTCTGGATATAGAGAAACATCTGGATATCAAAGCTAGAAATCATTATACTGATTATTGTGGTATCCAGATTTTTCTCTACATAGAGTAATTTATGGAATGTGATCGGGTTAAAATTGTGTTTTTATTATATTTTTATTATGATGATTCAATTCGTATTTTCTTTGAGAGAATAATAGAGTACACTGTCCTCTATATAGTTTAAGAAAATTTTGAGTCATTTGAATAAGTATTTCTCCTTGAGGCTAGTGCCATGCGTGCAAATCCGTATAGGGACACGTCCTCATTTTAAAACCAAACTCGAGTCAAAACAGTGAATAATCGGACGAAAAATTGTCTTGTGGCCCCTATAATGTCGATTTAAACCCTCGATAAACCCTCATCTATGTCTATTGCTTTATTTCCATATCGATGTTTCTCTATTAATAACGCTCATCTTGTCTATTGCTTTATTTCCATATCGATGTTTCTCTACGCTCATCTAATCACAGTGAAATTCATTTCAAATTTGCATGTCTATTGCTTTATTTGCATATCGAAATATATCATTATTGCACTATCGAATTCATAGCCGCAAATGTTACACTTTACATTTATAAGAATATTTCCATAATTTCCCTGTCAATATATTTCTATATATATTTATTTATCTAAACTTACCGGATTTAGTCCGAAACTAACTCGAAAAAACACATTCTGCCACATGGCTACCATTGGGTCATGCCCAAATATACCACTTGAGCGAGAGATTGGAATATTCAAAAAGCAAACCCCATAAACAATCATACAGAGAAACATGGACAAACTGCCTTTCGAACGATCTCGAATCTCCTTTCTATTACCCTTAGTGGCGATCAAAATTCGAAAAAATATCAGAATATAAGCTGTTAGAGTGACTGCCAGAGGTACGTAGATGAAAAATAAGTGCGTGAACTCTTTGATAATTTCATTGCGAGGTATGTCATCACAATCTCCACTGCCGACTATTAAATACTTGATTTGCCATTCGGACATTGAGAAGTAGAATATCAAAGGAAGGAAGAGTGAATAGATGAGGAATGTTAATAGAGTGCAGCGGTTAGTGATGTAATGCCGATACATCACTGGTTTAAATAGGGCCACGCTGCGATTTAAAGCGATTAACATCTGACCAGTGTGAGAACAACCAAAGAGAGAATAATACAGAGGTGTTTCTATTGCGCAAATCAAATCATTACCCAAATACTGCCCAGTTTTCATGAAGTAAAATGTTTGAATTGTTTCAAAGGGTATGATCAACAGATTGATTAATAAATCGCAAGCCATAACTCCTTGACACATTATATAGTTCGGCTTCTGCAACTCTTTAAAACGGCTCACGATGAAGAGAAACCAAGCATTACCAATTGTTCCGAACAATGCAAAAGATAGTCCCACAGAAGTGGCCACGGTGTACCTATTTTGAGTGTCATTAAACTCTTCGCTGTTGAGAATCATTTTTTAATATCCAAATCAAAATTTTAAATCTAACTTTGTTATATATAATCATCTTCAAAAAATAATTAACCATCATATTCTCTTTGCTATATCATTCGAAATATTATTCAACGAATCATAATGAAGATGTAAATGTTTCAATGTTTAATTCTTTTCTTTAAAGACAAGATGCAATAAAAACCTTTTTTGAGGAGGCTACGAACTACTTACCTACCTACTTATCGCTTCTTGCTCGAAGACTCTAGAATATGTTGTATGTAATTATCTGTAGAGAAAGTTTGATAAAAAAAATCGCCGAGAAGTTAAAAATATGTAAAATGTGTAATTAAAATTTAATTATGTCTCATTGAATCATAAAAAAAATCAGTATTTAAATAATTTAATTTAAATATACATTTAAGCATTTATATATATTAAGTTCATAGAGATCGGATACTCTTGTAGAGACAAGAGGCAGTCTCCGATCTCTAGGATTAAATAGTTTAATAATAATTTGGCAGTGAGTAATTGCATAATCTTATTCTGTATTGAGACGTAGATTACAAAATATGACCCTTACTTTTATAATAACCATCATTCCAGATTTCAGAATAAAAAGCTGATTTAATGAAATAAAAGGACACACAATGACCGTTGATATTTCGCACATTTTAAATATAAATCATAGCTCTATGAATCATAGGATAAACAACAAAAACTTTATTGATATTAAGAATGTGTTTTAAAATTTAAAATTTATAAAACGAAGGAAAGCTTTAAATTTTTGCAAATTTATTAATTAACGATGCATTTCATGTAAAAATGTTAAAGGCTATTCATAAAGCAAAACAAATCTGTAGAAAAGGTATTGGAAAAAAGTTTTTTATTGCATATATATTAATAATCAGAAAAACGAAAGCTGACATATATTTGAGAATGATTATAATAGTTTTTAGTGATAAACGCATATGATACGGAGTTACCTAAGTTATAACTATGCTCATGCTTATGATGGCTGACTTAAGTCTCAAATAAGTTTATTTTGGGTAGTCTAATTATAGTTTTATTTATCAAAATTATTTCATGTGTTTGTTTCTTTAATGTTTGGTTTGGGGCCACCAAATCCACATTCCATATTTAAAATGAAATGTTAAACATGTAATGCTCACAAATTGTATAATCAATATTAATTAGGATATATTGTTGCTCTTTTGATTTGCAATTTTTATTGCCATGAATATATCATTTTCATACAATATGTTTTCATTAATAATAAAATAATTATTACTGAAATCTTTTTGTGATATTAGTTTGATATTATTTATAACTTTGTGGTAATAATAATAATAATACTCAATTAAAAAATTTAAGAATGAATTTCATTTAAAAAAAATAAAAGCTACCTGTCAAAGCCAAGTTGATTTTTAGCTAAATTGCCCTGTTCTCTTGATTTATCAATATTTGTTTTACATTTATTTGCAGTATAGAAAGATAGAATGGTATCTGAAATATGCATATACAACTTTGATAGACAAGTTTGTTATAAACTAAGATATGAATAAAACATAACCTAACTCTAACTATAATAATTTATAAAACATTTATGAGCAAATTTAATACTAATCCTACCAAATGGTATATAACTTTTAAAATATATCCACACTGCAAATAAAAACGTCAAGTCACAGCAATCTATTTGCTGTAACTTGACTGACCCACTTGTCAACATGGTTAGACATCAAGTTATGAGATTAACTAATCAGAGTGTTTAATTTACTGTCAATTTATATAAGTTGACATCAATTTCTGCAAACAACCAATCAAATTTGAGTATTTCCGTCTATAACTTGACCTACCCATTTGTCAATATGGGTTGATGTTTTTAATTTGTAGTGCATAGGTTTAAATTTTATTTAAAGATTTTATTTGCATGAATTTTAGCTAAATAATAACAAATTACGGCTAAACTAATTAGTTTTATTACTTTAAAAGCATTGTACACTACAAATTAAAAATGTCAACCCATATTGACAAATGGGTCCATCAAGCCATACATGGAAATACTCAAATCTGATTGGTTATTTGCATAACTTGACATCAATTTATATAAGTTGATGGTTAATCTCATAACTTGATTTACACATTTACCCATACAGCAATATTGCTGTAACTTGACATTTTTATTTGCAGTGTGGTTTTCAATGATAATAAGTACACCATAATAAAGATATTCAATGCTAAGATTTAATTCCTAATTTAATACCATTGATCCTTGATGGTTTTCTTTACAGAGAGTCTTTATCCAAAAAAAATCATTTTTTATGGATTTGTTAAAATTTTAGATTATTCTACTTATTTTACAGTTAAATAAATTTCCAAAATGTCCAGATTTTATCTTTACTCAAAGTACCTAAATTAAATACTCTATAAAGTTATTCGATTATTTTTAGTGGATGTACTACAGAAGTGGTACAGTAGTTCTCCTCGCATTACTACCCACTATACAATAATTCCCAGAGATAAGGATCCCAGATGGAAAGATGTTGATATGCATCGAGAGGCTGATGCAGCGGATGTTGTCATCATTGGAGGTGGACCAGCTGGATTAGCTGCTGCCTGTCGACTCAAGCAACTTGCTAATGAAAAGAATGATGAAGATTTCAGAATTGTAGTTTTAGAAAAGGCTTCCAGTATTGGTGCGTCACTGATGTCTTAGTCTATTTCATGTATTTGTGGAATAATTGCTTCGTTTTAATTATTTAAAAAATGAGTAAAGTATTTATAAACTTATTTTTAAACAGTTTTAATTAGAGTAGAAATTTCTGGTATGTTTATTATTTTGAATCTAAGTTTTAAAATTTATTTTTATGTTGTAGGTTCTCATACTTTATCTGGAGCTTGTATTGAACCTAAATCTCTAACCGACCTATTTCCTAACTGGAAAGAACTTGGTGTAAGATAATCTCTCATTTTTATCATTCAATCATCATATATAATATGGTTAACTTCAAATATCTTTTTATAATGCTTCCAAAGACTTTCTCTGTATCATTCATTATTCAAACGAGAGCTAAATACCTAAAATAAATGATTTTATGATAATGTATGAAACCGTAATTCAATTCAAAGGTGTGTTTCATTCCTCGTTGATAGTCGGTTGTGGATTCAAAGTTCAATTCGACGTGTCTTTATCAAAGTTGCATGCGAAACTATGAGATTAAATGCGACTATATGCGATTATAATGCTTATTTATTCTTGTGGTTGCTAAGGGAATTTAAGTCTCATAGCAACTATGGTTATTACGTAAGCGGAGTTATCTTAGCGCAACCTTTATTAAAGTAAATATATTTCGATTCTATGTTTCAGGCTCCTTTGGACACTGAAGTTACTTCAGACAAGTTTTACTATTTCACTAAATCCATGGCGTTACCTGTACCTTTACTACCAGGTACGTTGATTTCTTTTGTAATTGTTGTATTTGATTATAGGTGGAATGGTTTTGTATTTTATATTGATTGTTGCAGGTATGCCCATGCATAATCATGGCAATTATATCGTGCGATTGGGAAATTTGGTGAGGTGGATGGGAGAGCAGGCTGAATCACTGGGTGTAGAGGTCTATCCGGGCATTGCTGCTGCAGAGGTAATAATAATAAGCTTCGATTCTTTATTTGGAAATCAGAAATTCTGAAAACATCATCTCTACTACTGATTTACTGATGATGAGTAGTGATTTAAGAATTGTGAAAAATTGTCTAATTCTCAAATTGGAATGAGTAAGTTTTTTTATCGATTTGTTAAATTTTAGGTGCTTTACCATGATGACGGCAGTGTTAAAGGAGTGGCGACTAATGATGTCGGCATCAATAAAGACGGAAGTCCTAAAGATTCATTCGAGCGAGGCATGGAATTTCATTGTCGACAATTGATTCTTGCTGAAGGATGTCATGGTCATTTAACTAAACGAGTATGAACTTCATTGATAATTTGATATCTCTGTTTGAATCGTTGTGTAGTCGTTCTTTTGCTATGCTATATATAATGCATATCTAAATACTATTATTGTGTTATATATTCTAGATTGTTAAAAAATTCGACTTGAGGAAAGACAGCGAACCTCAAACGTATGGTATCGGAATTAAAGAGTTATGGGAGATCAGTGAAGATAAGTGGATTCCGGGTCATGTGGAACACGGAGTTGGCTGGCCTCTGGTGTGTAATCCTCATTATATATATACTCTTCTGTATTCATATTCTCTACTAACTCTGTCTCTCCATCTGTCTGTGATTTCAGGATTCATCCAATTATGGTGGCTATTTCTGCTACCATTTGAATGAAGGTTCTCCTCTAGTTGCTATCGGATTTGTGGTATGTACTGTCTGTAATTGGTTGATACAAATATCAGACCTTCCAAGAGTAGAGAATGATGAGAATATCGGACCTTCCAAGAGTAGAGAATGATGAGAATATCGGACCTTCCAAGAGTAGAGACTGATGAGAATATCGGATCTTCCAAGAGTAGAGAATGATGAGAATATCGGACCTTCCAAGAGTAGAGAATGATGAGAATATCGGACCTTCCAAGAGTAGAGAATGATGAGAATATCGGACCTTCCAAGAGTAGAGAATGATGAGAATATCGGACCTTCCAAGAGTAGAGAATGATGAGAATATCGGACCTTACAAGAGTAGAGAATGATGAGAATATCG